>JAMKCH010053736.1:0-21379 GCA_023653785.1 Ophioderma brevispina
CATTTGCCGGTAGACCGCCCAGATGCAACGAAAAACATCGCGGCATTTTCCCGGAAGACTTCCCAGATGCAACGAAGAACTCGCGTCATTTCTCCGGGAGACCGGCCCAGATGCAATAAGGGCCAATGAAAGTCTTGCGCGACCAAAAATAGTTGTTGACGGCCGAAGTGCAACGAAAAACATTTTGCGACCGGTACCGTACCACGTTTTCTTGGCTCTCATTGCCTCTCGCCGTGTTAGGGTTAACTAATAATCAGAACTGGGTTAATTATTCTTGCCAGTCTTGTACTTCATCGTTACAAACAGACAAGAAATTTAATGACTTTCCAGTAGTAAGAATCCGCGTTTTCCGCGCAATATGGGAATTCACGCGGGAAGGCAAAATCCGCGCATACATGTTTATTTTCCACGATCGCAGCTTCTCCCGGGCTGTACAACTTCCATGGCAAGGAATGGGTCACCTTAAACGGATTCGCACATGAGTCGGTCGCTTCAACAGCATATGCACCGATGGGGGCTGCGGCATCTCCAGCCCCTGCCAATGTGTTTCTCCATCACAGACTGCAGATCACACATTCTCAGAGTGAGTGCCCTACCTGTAATTCACCGGTGGACATAGACTCTTCTCAAACCCCCCCAACCATCAACATGTAGCTGGCTCCACCGTCTACAAAATATTTAGCTGCTGTCTCACACGCTAGAAGCAGCAGATGTGTCAAGGTTCAAATTTGCACACGCCGGAAAGTAGAGCATACATTCCGTCATTGCTTTTGATTGATTTTCGGATGCTTATCCTTCCTGGCAGACAGACGTTAAAAACCAATTGATTCGGATTGACTTTCGCGCTTTGCCAGCAAAACACCCAATGATTTCTATCGACTTGGCCGTTACAATTTTCCGCAGTTATAATTCCTCTTGCGGGGAAAACATCCGACAGTCATTGAAAATCAACAAACGACTCTAATTGACTCTGGTACGTCAGGAGCCTTTATGCGTTTGCTTTGATGACTCTCGACCGTTTTAAGGGGGGAAAGGCCTGGTGACATGTTAGGGTTAATGATCACCACACATCATTCTGATACTTTAGTGTTATCTCAGTCTTGACCAGAAAAAGCTCCTACTTTTGTCATGTCACCAAGTAATTTGGTACTTACCCATGTTGATACCATTCCTATACATGTAGCTATTTTCTTTCTTATTTCTTTGGCAGAGATCTTTTTCCACTCCAGGAGAAGGCTTTAATTTGGCTGTCAATAAGGAATCTTCAGTAATCCATTTCCAGATTGTCATACGTATCTTTAGCAGCATTTGCACCCTCATCGGATCACTTTGGTGCGACTTACGTTGGTACTAAGCAATTGAGTCCCACAGAGGTAAGTGGTCATTCGACTTTACTTAGACCCTTAAAGGGCCATGGTCGAATCATAAATAGCCCTGGTCCCCAGAACCAATATTTAACCGGAAGTGGTCAAAATGTTGTTATCCGAAGAAACTACTATTTGTCTCATTTACCCTTGAAAATCATAGGGCTAAAAGGATGTTCTGGTTTTGGAGTTATGAGTGCAATGTGCTCCATTTTGTCTACCAGTCCCATACATTTTATGGCGTTAACAAACTTATGTTTTTAGCTCGCCGTCAAAACTGATCGAAAATAGCAGTGCGATATTAACTTTAGGGGTGAAGATCACAAGATGAAACTTATACTTAAGTCTTGTGTTCTGATCGTCTTTGGTGAGAAAGGGCAAATTTTGACGAAAATCTCATATCAACTTACAATTTTTAATTTTTTATAGCCCATTGCATCTTTGCTCCCCAACAGGGACTTGCAAGTTTTAAAGGCACTATCAGTGAATTTGCTAAATCGGAAAATTGAAAAAATAATCAAAAATCATATTTGTGCATGTACATATAAGTTTGGTATCCTAACATCACCTGCAAATGATAATACCATAAGGCAACCTAATAAGGACAAAATCAGAAATTTTATCATTACTGTCCGTACGGAACTTACTACAACACGTACTGAATGAAATCGTTCTTGGGAATACTGCCGTTTAACTTCCCGTTTTCTGGTCATTTCTTCAGTTGAAAAATTACTTATGAGAATTTGACAGATATTTCTTCGCTTTTAAGCTATTCCTGCAAATTTCAAAATATTTTGACTCTTTCTGTAAATTCCTGATATTGGTCTTTCACTTGCTGTATTTCAACAGACAAAATAAGGGGACATTTTTGTTATTTTTTTTAAGTTGTTTTATCTAAAAATATAAAATAACAAATTTCCCCTTATTTTAGTCTTGAAATACAGCAAGTTAAAGACACTATCAGTAATTTTAACGAAAAGTTAAATGTGTTTTTTCTACAGAAGTAACACATTCTGCCCTACAATATAATGCTAATCTCCCCATGCTCTACTCTTTTAACCCCTGGATATATAGCTGACAAGGGTTATAGCTAGCTACTCTGAGTGCCGGTTGTAAATCTTAAATTACTACACTTTTTTGGCACATTTGGAAAACTATGAGTTATTTGCCAATTTTTGTGCTTTTTTTCATTTCACTGAAGTAAAGTGCCGTCGGCAACCTCCCAAATAACCCCCTGTGCTGGTCGGTGGGATCAAGTGCCGGACATGGCCGGCGGCGCCGACCGGCGTATCTATATCCCTGACGCTTTTGATTGGTATCCATAGGGTTTATAAATGTAATCAGCCATCAGAGGTAAAACCACCCCCAAAAGGGGGGAATTTTTTATTTTTTTCATTATTTTACTTTTTGAGGGATGACCCCATAAAATGGGTTCCTTTGGGACTAATGAAAATATTCTAGTTCAGTGTGGAGCCCAATTTATATGCTCTAATTTTCTTTTATCCCCATCTCTATAGGGTAAATCGTTTTTGAAGAAATCAGGGTTCAAGAGATGTCATATCGTAAAATTAACTTTTGAGATATCAGCAATTTCGTCCTAGAAAACAACACTGTTTTTTAATGTTTTTGTTATTTTAGAAATGCTATTTTACTTTCCTGGTGATTTGGAATTAAGAACTTGAATTTTCACAAATAATGGTGGAAAGATATATAGATCAGTCGCTCAATTACTTCTTGAGATTATATTTTTAAAGTGGAAATATTACAATCCAGCGTGAGAAAACAATAAAATACATCAGAAATATAAGTAATTTGACTCACAAAGCCACCTTTTTTGGGGTAACTTTTTGAAGCGGACGCGTCCGATTGGGTCAACAAAAAGCAATAAAAAGGTAATTTTTTCCCTTAATTTAAATTTAAAGTTGTTATGTTTAGCCCCCAAGGGGTCTTTCCCCTTAAGGGGATGTTAAGCTCGGTCCTGTGTACAGAGAGTCACTGTACATGTACAAATCGCAGTTAGTGTTGAAAAGAGTAGGGGTGTAACCCCTGATTGTTCCTAATCCAACCCCAGTCTCAAAAAAGTGGGCCATAGGTCAGGTGTGTCTGTATCATGGATACACGTGGCCTGGATCACTTACCAGTTGAATAACCTGACAACCACCACAAGCCCATTACCCATGACTTTTGGATACGCTAATAAGAAGAAGACAGCATAAAAACGAAAAATGGAGTTTAAACTGAACACTTCATTTTTCACCCCCAAATGAGACTGAAGCATTACCCTGATTGTAAATTTGTTTTTTATCATTGCAGGCATTCCAGTAATGTTAGGTGATATAGACACATCAGGCAGTCTTAATGCACAGATCATCCATCATTGCAATCGTTAAGGTGGCAAATTTGTCTTACAGGTAAGTCAAAATTATATTACTGGGGCATCTCCCTTTTAATAAACCCCCTCACTTTAGCGTGGCTTGGTTTCAAAATTTGTTTATTGAATTTTTTTTATATATTTTTTAAAGAATCATCTTGGTTTTTATTTCCCTGGACGTATGGTAGGCCCGGGTTGCATAAAATGAAGTATTGTATTGCTCAATAGTTCATAAGTTTGTGCTTTTCTCAGCACACTATAAGCCCCGCATGAGAATTGTTTTTTGGCTGTTAAACTTCTCTCTCTCTCCCTCTCCTCTCCCGCTCCTCTCCTTCTTCTTCCTCCCTTCTTCCTCCCCTCTCTCCTCCTCCCTCTCCCTCCCCCTCCTTCCTCCTCTTCTTCCCCCTCCCTCAATCCTTCTCCCTTCCTCCCTCCTCCTGCCCTCCCCTTCCCTTCTCCCCCCTTCCCTTCTCCCTTCCCCTTAGTAATTATGTAACAATTATTCCACGTAACAAGTATTGAGTCAATTTTCTTTTAGCTGCAGAACCCTTAAGCAATTAGGACAGTAGGGGAAATATGCATGGGATCTCTTATTTGGTGGATGATGGTCAAAGGTCACCAAGTAAAAAGAGTCGATGTGCCAAGGTTAAAGGTTTGTGTGTAGGTCCAAGTTGTAAGATAAGGCTGGGCGGCCCACAGCAAGCGCACAAGCGATAACCGTGAAATTTTTAGTTCTGTTTACAATAAATATGGTAAATTAATATTGGTTGTTTATTGCAGAACACCACAAACAAGTGGGGTGTGTACCAGAGTGAATTTGAATACAAAGGTCCTTCCTACACAGGGACATTAACCATGGCTAACGGAAATCTCATATCAACTTACAATTTAATTTTTAGATGCCATTTGCATCTTTGCTCCCAACATTTTTTTTTTTTTTCTGGATCTTGCTAGTTGTATAGGCACTATCAGTGATTTGCTACATCGGAAAATTGAAAAAAATCAAAAATCAGATTCTGTGCATGTACATAATAAGTATTGGTATCCTGTAACATGTACCCTGCAAATGATAAGACCGAAGAAACCTAATAAAGGAAAAATAAGAAATTTTAGTCATTACTGGCCGCACGGACCTACTACAACACGTAACCTGAATGACGAATCGTATCTTGGAATACTGCCGTTACTCCTTTTTCTGTCAATTCTTAGTTGGAAAATAACTTATGAGAATTTGACAGAATTATTAGCTTTTAAGCTATTCCTGCAAAATTTCAAAAATTTTGACTCTTCTGGTTAAATTACTGATAGTGTCTTTAACTTGCTGTATTTTCAAAGACAAAAATAAGGGGAAATTGTTATTTTTATGGTTTATTTAAAATAAAAAAAATAACAAAATTCCAAAAAAGAAAAAAACTAGAAAATACAGCAAGTTAAAGGGACACTATCAGTAATTTAACAGAAAGTAAATGTGTTTCTACCAAGAAGGTAAACACATTATGCCCTAAATATAATGCTCATCTCCCCATGTCTACTCGTA
This sequence comes from Ophioderma brevispina, assembly GCA_023653785.1. Taxonomy (NCBI): domain Eukaryota; kingdom Metazoa; phylum Echinodermata; class Ophiuroidea; order Amphilepidida; family Ophiodermatidae; genus Ophioderma; species Ophioderma brevispina. The sequence goes on from JAMKCH010053736.1 coordinate 5,273, forward strand.
ACCACCAGGAGATAAGCTGATTCAGGGTTATAGCTAGCATATCTGAGTGCCGGTGTAATCTTATAATTTATACACTTTTTGGCACCGTTGGACAAAACTATGGTTATTGGCCAATTGTTGTGCTAATTTCATTTCACTTGAAAGTAGAGGCCGGTCGGCAACCTCCAAAGGACCTTCTGTGCCGGTCGGTGGGAGCAAGTGCCGATCATGGCCGGCGGCCCCGACCGGCGTAGCTCTATCCACTTGCAGCGATTGATTGGTTATCCATAGGGTATAAAAGTAATCAGCCAATCAGAGGTAAAAACAATCAAAGTAAACAATAATTATTTTACTTTTGAGGGAAATGACCCCATAAAATTTTTTTTTTTTTTAGGTTCCTAGTGGGATAATGAAAAATATCTGGTCAAGTGTGAGCCCAATTATATGCTATAATGCTTTTTATCCCCTCTCTTTAGGGTAAATCGTTTTTGAGAAATGCAGGGTGCAAGCGATGTCATATCGTACAAATTCACTTTTGAGATATCAGCAATTTAGTCTAGAAACATGGTTTTAGGTTTTGTAGATTTAAAATTGCTATTTCTTTCCTGGTGTGTAGAAATTACGAACTGAATTTTCAACAAATAATGGTGAAATTAGAGATCAATAGCTAAATTACTTCTTGAGTATATTTTTCAAGTGGAAATATTCAATATCGCAGCTGAGAAAACAATAAAATACAAAGAAAATAAGTAATTTGACCACAAAGCCACCGTTTTGGTCGTAACTTTTGAATGGACGCTCCGATTGTTGTCAACAAAAAGCAATAAAAAGGTAATTTTTCCCGTAGTTAAATTTAAAGTTGTTATGTTTAGCCCCAAAGGTCTTTCCCCCCTTAAGGATGTTACGCCATCGGTCATGGACAGAGAGTTCAAATGTCATGTAAATCGCGTTAGTGTTGAATAAGCGTAGGGGTGTAAACCCCTGATTGTTCCTAATCCACCCAGTCTCAAAAAAAGTGGGTCATATGTTAGGAGTGTCTGTATCATGGTACCACGGGCCTGGATCAGCTTACACAGTGGAATAAATCCTGACTACACCACAAGCCATTACCAAGTACTTGTGGATACGCTAAGAAGAAGACGACAGCATTACAAACATGAAAATGGAGTTAAACTGAACACTTCATTTTCACCCCAAATGGACTGAAGCATTACCCTGATTGTAATTGTTTTATCATTGAAGGCAATTTCCAGTATGTTAGGTGATATAGCACAAATCAGGCAGTCTCAATGCAAAGATCATCCATCAATTGTAAGATAGGTTAAGGGGCAACCTTTGTCCTTACAGGTAAGTCCAAGATTTATATTATTCTGGGTCATCTCCTTTTATAAACCCCTCACATTAGCTTGCTTGGTTATAAAAATTGTTATGTGATTTTTTTTATAATATTTTAAAGAATCACTTGGTTTTTATTTCCCCTGGAACAGTGATGGTATGGCCCGGTGCATAACATGAGTATTGTATTGCTTCCATAGTTCATAAGTTGGTGCTTTCTCAAGCAACACATATAAGCCTCATAGAGATTGTTTTGCTGTTAGAACTTCTCTCTCTCTCCCTCTCCTCTCCCTCCCCCTCTCCTTCTTCCTCTCCCCCTTCTGCCTCCCCTCTCTCCTCCTCCTCCCTCTCCCTCCCCCTCCTTCCTCCTCTTCTTCCCCCTCCCTCAATCTTTCCTCTCCCCCTACCTGGCCCTTGCCCTCTTTCCTTCTCCCCTCTTCCCTCTCCCTCCCCTGAGTATATGTAGACACTTATTCACAGTAAACAAGTTATTGAGTCAGATTCGTTTAGCTGGCAGAACACTTAGCAATTAGGACCACTAGGGGGAATAGGCATGGGATATCTTATTTGGATGATGAGGTAAAGGTCCCAAGGTAAAAAAGTCTATGTGGCCAAGGTTAAAGGTTGGGTGAGGTCAAGTTGTAAGATAGGATGGAGGCCCACAGCAAGCGCCACAGCGAGAACGTGAAATTTTAGTCGTTTCATAATATGGTAATTTATTTGTTTGTTTATTGACAGACACAACAGACCAAGTGGGGTGTGTACCAGAGTGAATTTGAATACAAAGGTCCTTCCTACACAGGGACCATTAACCCTGAGCTAACGTTAACCCATTAGAAGAAACGGGAATCATAGTAGGGCACTATCTACAAAGTATCACACAAAGCAGCTATGGGTGCTGAATTGTCTATACCACTATGGGCAGGGCCAACAAGCAGCAAAGTATCACAGCAGGAAAATATAGTAGTAAGTATGATCATGTGTGTGCATGTTAGGTACATGATGGTACAATGTAGGACCGTATGGGCAGGACAACAAGCAGCAATAGTATCACTAGCAGGAAATTAGCTAGTAAGTATGACTGTGATGTGCATGTTAGGTACATGATAGTACAATGTAGGTGCCTATTATGTAAAGTATTGCACAAAGGCTATGTTTTACTGGGAGCTGAGTTTTATACACTATGGGCAGGCCAACAAGCAATGGATAGTCACTACAGCAGGAAAATGTAAGTATGATCATGTGTCTCCATGTGATGTGCAGGTTGGGTACATGATAGTAGCACAATGCTACAAAGTATCACAACAGGATCGCACTGGGCACTGAGGTGTTATATCATTATGGGCAGGGTCGACAAGTAGCATTAGTATCACTAGGAGAAATAGTAAGTTGAAACAAATATGTGATGTGATGTTTGTTGGCATGATAGTAGGTAATCTCTACAAAGTATCACACAAAGGCTAGCCTAGGGGGGTGAATTGTTATTCCACTATAGGCAAGGCCAACAAGCAACAATGTTTAAATAGCAGGAAAAAATCGTAAGTATGATCATGTGATGTGCATGTTAGGTACGTGATTATAGGGTCACCTATCTACAAAGTATCACAAAAAGGCTAGCACTGCGCGCCCACTGATGGTGTTATCATTATGGGCTAGTTGTGCACAAGTAGCATATTAGTATCACTACGCGCAGAAACTTAAAAATTTGTAAGTATGAATCATGTGAGTGCATGTTTGGTGACATGATAGTAGGTCATACTACAAAGTATCACACAAAGGCTAGCTATGGTCGGGGAGGCAATTGTTATACCGACTATTAGGCAAGGCACAACAAGCAACAATTGTTTCACTAAGCCGGAAAATGTAGTATCGATCTATAGTGATGTGCATGTTTGGCCTACGCCTGCTGTGTTAGTAGGTCACCTATCTACAAAGGATCACAAAAAGGCTACAATGGGCATGAGGGGGTTAGATCATTATGGCCAGGGCCCAACAAGTTAGCAATACTATCACTAGCAGGGAAAGGAAAATATAGTAAGTATGTCATGTGATGTGCAGGTTGATTGCATGATTAGTAGGGCACTCTACAAAGTATCACACAAAGGCTGGCAGGGGCCTGAGGTGTTATATCAGCAAAAGTATCACTAGCAAGAAAATCTTGTAGCAAGTTTGATTCATATGATGCCCATGTTGATGTCCAAATAATCATGGCTTTCTGATCAAAATACTATTACAAGGTTTCCCAAATTGACAATGCTGTTACAGAAGAACAACAAACTAGCACTAGATGTTTGACAGAAGAGTTAAGTTGGGTTATCACTTCATCTGCCAGATGATGTCTTTCAAAAAAATGCTTTTACGCAATGCGGTATATTCATGCACCTGGCGCACAAAGCATGTTCGGAAGACTAGCGTCTGCTGACATTGCCAATGGAGTATGAACCCACCACCATTAGGCGAGTGACTTTGCACTCCAGCCAAGCATGTTGCAGTGTGATTACAGCTTCAAAGGTGTCTGATGTGGCTTGGACTACCAGTGTTACCATGCTGTGGATCGTGAAATACATGATGTTACATTGTAGGCTGGCAATTACAACAAAATAGTGGAACAGCAGAATTTGATTTTCCGTGACGCACAGTCTCATGTTGACTTTTTAGTCTAATACGAAGGGATTTTGACTGTTAAAAGAGGAAAATAACATTTTCATAGTTTCCTTATGCCAGCATTGTATAAATTTATTTGCCTTCAAATTTAAACTTTTGTACATATTGCACTAGTTTAGCATATCCAATAACTATAACAGCTGTTCCCCTGCCCAGTGGTGGGTTTTGTCATAATATTTACATTTCCCAAGATGTTGTGTAACAGTATTTATATAAGTGGACTCATTTATTTCGCAATTTATTGTGAAACTAGATCTACCTTCTGACCTTTTCGTAAATGCAGTGGTTGCTATGGTAACACCATATACATATCTTGTTATAGGTTTTGGTAACTACAACTTCTTATAAAATGAAGATGATGGATAAACACGGTACAACAAGCTATTTTTCCAAAATAACCCATACGTTTTGGTCTCATAATTAATCAGTGTGATATTAAACTGACAATATTTGAACATGCTAAATGGATATACCATATTGTTTTGTAGAGACTAAGAAGGGAATTTGTTGGTTTGCCTATCAAATGTGTGTGTATCCTTCCTTGGCCCATTGAATAACAATTGTTTAATTGCATAATTCAATGATTCACACATTAGACATGTGTTTTCACTGTATGCCAGTTGCGAGTTGTCCTATTATAATAATAATAATACAGACATTTAAATGTGCCTTTGCAATGGATACTAATTCCATACACACATTAAGAACATAAGAAGCAAGAGCAATCAACAATAGAGAAAAGATGTTTTCAGAAGAGAATTGAACAACTGCGATGGTAAATTCCAACCGCAATGGTTATGGTAATATTGTTCCATTTTAAAGAGCGGCCACTGAACAAAAACCTGTCCCCAGCCATGTTTGTAAGTTTGTGAACCCAATGTTAAGACTTCAATCGCTCAATCGTAGTATAAGCCCTATGATGGCTCAGATATGATTCCCATGTGATACCAATGATTCCCCTTGTGATGCCTATGTGATTTCCTGTGATACCCATGTGATGCCCATCATTGATACCATATGATTCCCATGTGATGCCATATGATCCCATGTGAATGCCCATATGATTCCCATGTGATAATCCCATATGATTCCCCTGTGATACCCATATGTAGTAATTGCCTGTGTCTTTTCTTAATCATTTTCATCTGATAATTGGATAGCTTCATGGACCTAGGATCAACAGCGTGTCTGCAACATATTTTTTCTATAAAGGCGAAAGATATGCAGTTTGGGGTAGAATTTGAAATAACTTTGGGCCAGAGCAACCGCTGTTGGTCTTGGTTATCAAGTAGATATACCACAAGCTAACTGTACATTTAAAGGATATAAGTCTTTTGTCACGTGGTGCAATTTACAAAAGTTTTATTTGTGTGATTCAGTAGTAACCCAGCGCAGCTACCCTGTTTTAAGGTGGAAGGGTTACCCTATGGCCTTTTGTTGTTTAGAGGCTTACAGGTGCTTGTTCGATTTATTTCATGTGTCGCTACTTGATGAGAGCCTAGCACTGCTCTCGACGCCCTATCAAGTACCTGGGAAACCGCTTACAGTTTTTACTGTAGAACAATAATTCATATTGCAAGACCTTCAATACTGTGCTTTTATTGATGGTTAACATTAAACCCGCAATTTTGTTGTTTGAGATGAAATGGATTTGAGGGCTCAAAAATTTCAGGACGATAATGAGGAAAATACGACATTCATCTGATATCAAAATTGATTCACTACTACAAAAACTGGTAAATCCGGGGTCCCAAAGACCATCGGAACCACACAACCTTTAACCCTTTTTCAACATCCCTATTTGACATTTTGTAGTTGCAAACTTCTTGGGCAAGTCACATGTTTGCTAGTCAAATGTCATTCATCAAGCTTTATGAGATTTTGGCGCTGAATTATGCTCCAGGGTATATTGATCATGGAGTGGGTAAATATAACTCCTGGAGTATAATAATTTAGAAAAATATTCTAATCAATCTGCTCCATGAGCAAATTCACTATGCTCCTGGAGCATAAATAATCTGGAGAAATATTTTAAGTCCATATTGCTTCAGAAGCATATTTGAATATGTTCCGAGCTATATGAATGCACATGCCCAGGAGCATATTGGCTCATAACAAACTGCTCCTGGAGCAGTGGAGAATATCACAAGTCAAATACTTCTTCCAGGTGCATATTTTCCCTATGTCCTGGTGCGTGTGCATTCAAATTTGATTAAGAATATTTCTCCATAATTTTATGCTCCAGGACCACATTGTCCTGGCCTTTTGGGCCATAATCTCATAGAAGCATACAGTCACGCAGTGTTTTTTAAATTAGCAGTGACTATTCTGATAGTCTTTTGCGTGGTTATCCCTATTTGAAATCCACATAAACACTACTTTTTTTAAAAATTAAATTGGCCTTAAATGGTTTTGTTACTTCCAAATAGGTCGCCAATAAGATTATGATTGTTTAGATGAGTTGACTTCAATTTTACAACACAAGTTAGCACCATGGTCTACCTGACATGTTAAGGTGCGAAGATATGCACATACAAGTTACAGGCATTCAGTAGCCTATCATGCTGATTGAGCCAATTTTCAAAGCCCAGCCCTGCAAGGTGCTCACATCCACACATATGCCGGGCCCGTGCTTTGTTCGTTGCCCGGCGTTGACCACATAACCCTTTCCTTCCTTTGTGAGTGCAACCAGTCATACCAGTGCAATATCTGGCCATTTGTCATAAATTCCCATCAAACATACTATTATGCCACGTCCTTTGTCAGTGGTTCTTGAAATGTTTTTGTCAGGCAACACATTTCAGGAGTCACTGACTCAAGAATATTAAATTGAGTTACCGAATGCATGGCAGCATAAAGATGTATCTCATGGCAGCTATGTTACATATGACGTCTTGCACTCCTGCATGGGCATTTTGTTCACCCCATTGGGTAAAGTATTACATTTAGCTTTTTCAGGAATTTGAGTAAATCTAGCCTCTCCACAACACTTACCATTTCATCATATCTTCCACTCACAGTATGGTAGATTCAATTGGACAGTAGCCTGTGGTAACCTTGAGAAGAGACTGGCACAAGCTCCATTTACTTTCCTCCTCCCTCAGTGGCGTCCTTAACCATTGGAAAAACCAGTCGATTTGGTTTTTGGTCCATGATAGGCTGCTAAATTTTATACAGGGTGCCTTGGTTGTCAGCTATATACACACTTGGATCAAATGGGAGTTTCACACGTAGGCCCCTTCATCTCTTGTTCCATACTGGAACAACCTTGTTATGTCTGATTCACTTAATCAATAGCAGACTTTGTTGTCATCTAATAATGATTAGTTAATCATGATCCAAGCTAGACAGGGAGCCGGGGATATTCGTCCTTCCATACCATCAAGGAGTATTCAGGTTTTTTTGGCAGATGAATAATGAAAATGTTTATAGTGGTCGTGCCCAGGGTATTGCGCTAAGAGTTCAAAATGTTTTCCATTTTTCAACTTCAAAGCATTTCAGAATCAGCATGAAAAATGAGTTAAGATGATTCCAATAAGCCCAGTTTTTGCAGTGAAAAAGAGGGTTTGCAGATGCATGCTATTATGTTAGTATACCTCTCAAGTATACGATTATAATATTTGGTATTATTGATATCACTTTAAGAAACAGAACACAATTCAGAAAGAAGTGCTCTCAATTATTTTTTGTACAACAGTTTTATCATACGGTTTTTAATGTTTTTGTGTGATTGTTGTGTTGTACACAACTATTTCAGTATGAAGTACCTGGGTCAGCCATCAACAGGCAACTCACATCCAGTTTGACTATCTGGAAAATTTAGAGCATCTTTCTTGCATAGCTGTTTTCATCATCCCACATTTGTTTTGGTGGCAGATAACCTGTAGTGTAATATGAAAGTAAAAAGTCTTTGAGCACTTTTTTCTTCTTCTGCTTCTTCACATTAGATGTTTACTCCACCTGCCTCCCAGGCAACGTTGGAGAAGGCCATTAGATGTCTTCAGTTCCCAAAGTGTACCAACCTTTATTTGGCATAAAAGGGGATGAAGCTTAGGGGCCTTTGGTAATGCATGACTAAACCACATGCCAAATTCCTACTTCTTAGTCTGTGCACATTCTGAACATAGGGGGCCTTTATGCTCTAGTGTTCAAATAACTTTTTAAGATTGTAGGTGAAGCAAGATCTTCCTAGCTCGTGTTATCCAGAGTGCGCTTCATCACAAAGCCACTGGTAGATAGTTGCAACAAACAGTAAACTTCCAATCAATTAAACTAGATCAACCATTCACCACCACAAATCAAGCTATCGATACCTTGTGATAAATTTTGAAGTACTGTTTATATTAAAGGCCGTAATGTACTTGTATTCACAATTGCCAAATTGAAATGCTGCGAAATAATATCTATTACTTTGCATATAAAATTACTGTTAAACACTAGTCCCGTATTCACAAAACAAACTTCGTCCTTGCTACTCTTAGTCCAGGATAAGCCCATCTAGAAGGACCCTTTAATTTTTTTTAAACTGAATAATGAAAGCAAACTTGAAATAGGTAAGTTCTCAGCTTGAAGTGTCTACCTGTCCTTTCTCTTTGTATATTTCATCATGAAAAAACTAATATAGGAGAGAAGATTAATTTTTAGAGGTCCTTCTATTAGGACTTAGTCCTGGACTAAAAGTTAGCCAGGACGAAATTCTTTGTGAATACGGGCCCTAGGAAATAAAGGTTAGTGTATAACCCGCTAACCTTTAATCTATCATGTCATATCACACAAGCGGCAGTATTATTTTGTGATACAACCCATAACACCGGCACAGCTAAAACATACCTTATACTTCGCACCCTTCAGCAACTTTAATTCAAAGAAGCAATTAATTAACATTTATTCACATTATTATATTTTACCCAATGAAATACTACCTTCAATCATATCATCCTATTGTTCTATGCCCCCTTTTGATTGGCTAGGCCGTGTGTATGCTTTATTTAATTAGAGGCCCGTCTAGCGTGTTTTATCATCTCATGATGAAGAGCTAGAAGCTATCGGAAACTGTACAACGCACCGCAAAATCATTATTAGTTTCCCGTTTTCTGGCCTATGTCCCATCAAAAATTCAGAATTCATTTGATGCATATTGTTCCAGTCAACACTTGGTCGATGCCAAACTAGAAATATCATACCAATAATGAAAGAGTGGGAATAAGTGACTGAACTGGTTACTTTCAAAATGAATTAAAAAAGGGAATGGGAGACGAATAAACAGCTTGCTGGGCCTGAAGTATCTCAAATGTTTTAGAGTACTGGTAATAGTGATAAATGTATACAATGTTAGAATGCCCCTTGGGTAATTACTGGTCTGGAGATGATGGTTACGCAGTGGTTAAAACCAGCACCTTGCAATGAGGGGTGCAGAAGGGAATGCCTGAGGCATTTTCTGAGTGGGGTGATTTGGGTTCCTTCTCCAGTAGACACTGTACAACCGTCATTCACTTTTGCATTTTGTGGGGGGGGGGTGGAGGTGGCCTTGGCTTGGCCTTCTCCCCCCTGCTGGTATGCCAAGGGTTAAAACATCTATGACTCTAGCACTTTTGTTTCGTTTGGATTCCTTACTCTCAAATTGCAGTGTTTTCTAATCTGCATTTGGTAGATGCATCTCAGGGTTCCATTGGCTACGTGCCCGATTTTTTCCCATTTACATATAAAATTGAAATAAACAATCTACTTTATCAAGTGATAAAAAAATCAAGTTGGCGGTGTAGATCATGAATGCTTCGTTTAAGACTCCCGGAGTACATAAATGCAATGTCTTTGTAAAGTTATTCCAACCAAACCATGTTACTACACCTCATTGCTGTGCTACACCTCGTGAAATATTAGTACCAGGTGCATTCTGTTTCTTTACTAGCTCAATTAATTGGGGCCGCACAAAAGAGTTTGACTACGGCCCCGCCTGCACGTAAACACAGGCACCGCTATGTATGGTGCTACCACATGTTGGAGAGAAGCAATGGAATTTGTTCTCTTTTCAAGTTTATATTTCAAATAATACTTGATTTTTGAGGTGTAATAAAACAAACATAAACATTTTTTTTTTTTTTTTAATTTTTTAGTTTTTTGCTTTTTTTAATTTCTGTGATTTTTATAATTCTTTCCCCTGTTTTGGATGATCGCATCATATGATGAACAATTTATTGAATGCTTTGATTTGATCAGAAATATATTGCACGAGCTAGAAAAATTTTGTACGAGTCGAAGACATACAATATTTTTTTTCTAGCGAGTGCAATTCTTGTATCATACGAAATAAAGCCATTTACTTTATTATTTAACTTTACAGGCTGACTCAACCAAACCTTGCGTGACCTTGTTTTATTTCAACTGTCGAACAATACAGTGTGTTCAATAATGGCGTTTTCGCTAAACATGCCCGGATGTGGATCAATATTACAAAAATTGTATGCATCCAGGGACTTTTACCAAACTGTAACAATACCAAGATTTCTTTGCACCACTGTATCGGAAACCTGATTATAAGTATAAATCTATACCTCATCAAAGTTAGTCTTGATACCAACACTCTGGGAACAGTATTTTGTTGTATTCCCCTACACCCCATCTGTATTTGTATACTAACTCCCAGAAATGTTTTTGCAGGAATCGAACAATTTAAGACATATGTCAATATTTTTTGTCACTCAGTTTGACTACATCAATAAATATCATGTTACATACATCACAACTTCCCGAAAAAAAAATAATACAATTTGAGGTAATTAAACAAATAAGAGGCCTTTTAATTTTTGCTTGTTTGACATACGAAGAAACTGGCGGGGATTTTTTCGCCAGCTTCATTTATCAAAACCCAATTTTTGCTCTCCTCGTGACGTCAAAGTGATGACCAAAACATCGTGTTGACTCTAATTGGTTATTGCTGACACGTAAATATTGATGATTATGAAGTCATAATAAAAAATTTGAAAATATTAGTTTTACAGAATGACATTTTTGTTCATTTCGTTGTGTTTAATTATTATTGATTAAAAACACACGTCGCAGTAATAGGAAAGTGGCAACACGGTCGATATTATGGTCACAACGACGTAAATTATGGATGGTCATCAACTGTGAGACGTCACCATTTGCCTCGAGTGGATTTGTCGGAATCTTTTCGAGTAAGCATTGGGCGGAAATTAAAAGGGCCATACTCAACAATGTGGACCTTTTTCACTTATTTTGATTATATGTATCTAACGCTACTTAAGCGTTCCATCCCTAACCAAATTTTCCCAAATATTCAGAATCATGACTATTTCCTTTATCTTACAGAAGAGGTTTTAACCACACTGAAAAAATAATCAGTTTTCAAAATTGTGTGTGTCATGTCAGATCAGTGGAATTGTTCCATAATAGTAGTGATATACTATTTTTTTTCCATGGCTCTGCCATCTCTTATCTCCATCTACATACACTGTGCTATTTTTACTTTTTGTTCAATCCTTGGCCAACATTTTTAACTAACATCCTTATTAGTACAGTTAGGTGGGGGTTTTTTTTGCATGTCCTTATGGACTTTATTTCCCATTGTAAATGAGAAATGGTAGCTTTCTTCACTTTTATGAATGATTCCAGTAGCTTTTTATGCCTCTAGGGTAGCTTTATGCAATTAACGGTCCATGGACTGGCTTTAAACCTACGTATATACACCAAAACATGGTTTCATTCATAGTATGTATTGGTATAAAATCTGCATAGGGTTTTTTTGTTTAAAAAAAGAAAAATATTTGATCAAAATTGGGCAAATATCATGTGTGTGGGACAAGCTTCAAGGAAATTCAAAACAAACGAAGTGATTACTCGCGCTGGTCCGCGATGACCGGAATGACGCCCGATAACAATACGCGATACGCAACGCTTCATTATCGTCATCGTGGTAACGGACGTTCGCATGGCCCATTTTCTCCTTGCATACGTAACGAGTCATTGGACTTTCTCGCGGTATATGCGTCGTAACGTGTTGTATCAGTGGCAATAATTTTTTCTTGATTGGTTTGCCCGTTAAAATTACGATAATAATGTGCTGTTTGTCGACGGGTGCACCACCAGCGGCGCCCGTACTTAGAATCTGACAGCTAGCTTTATTCAGGTCCGTCCTCCCAGAAACCCACAGGAGAGATATCTGAGTTTGCGGTGCTGTTTTAGCCCATGACTGTGAGCTTTGTGTACAACTTGTTACTCTTACGTCATTAACGGGGTCAACTCCAACTCCAGCATCTTGATGCGCGTTTCGCGAAACCGGAGAAGGCCCTGTCAGTTAGGGTATATTTACCTTGAAATTTTACACTTTTCCCTAGTTCACATTTTAAAATCTGTTTTGCGATAATTTCAGGATACTACTGTGAGGGTACGAAATGTAAGAAATTAAGAATGTCTACTCAGCCGTGTCCATGGGGGGCAAAAACCCCGCCCCCCCCCTTTTAAGGTAATGTATTGTCCAAGATTCATCGTGTAGCTTAAAAAGGATTGGAACGTGTGATGTTTGATCAGTTCTATCTCAGTTTCAAACCCTGTACTCTTGCAACTCCACAACCACTTCCCACCTCTCATGCCATCACAGTTAGTCATGATGTTTGATCGTACATAGTATGTACTAGTATACATAATTGATGTGTGCAAACCAATGAGACTACTGAAGCCCCATTTGATTCAAGATCTTAGTCTGGGTGTAACACTCTTTGATAGGTGTAAGCAATATGTACACTGTAGATATGTTGATGATTGAAGGGGAGATCTGTAAATAACACATGTTGCAGTGTAATTACAGATGTACAATTGTATGGTGTTTGTTCTACATTTTTTGTAGTTGTCAACATGTCAGTTCATGTGACACCCCCCCGCCATTCATTGATTCGGACCTGACCACAGCTATTCAAATTAAGTTCAGCCCGATTTAATACTAATTTCCACTGCTGTCTGGCCTGGTCAAGGTATTGAAAGAGAAAAACATAGGATACACAGCCATGTATCATGCATTGGTAGCACCTACAGTGCATTGACACCCATGCATTATATTCGATGGCGTTGATACATTCGGCCCCCTGGAGTTTTTGGACCTATTCCAATAAGTCGGAGAGGGGTCAACCTATCTCTACCAGGAAAATGAAGATGCAAATGCCTGCCACACCGTATTAAATCTTGGGGACACCCGGTCATTGACCCCTCCCTCACCTGCCACTTAATACAATTTTACCTCCGCAAGAATGGTACGGGGTCACATAATCAGATTGAATCGAGTTAGAATCTGACCTGACACAGCTTTCTTCCAAATTAAATCTTAAACCCTACATGGAGGCATCAATTGCAGTTGTGCACTCTATTGGGTGTAAATTGCATCTTTGAATATCATGGTCAGATCAATGATCAGTGCATAGGTGTCATATGCACTGCATATGACACCGTGGCATTGATCATGACCTGACCATGGTATACACGTGGATCATACCCCCCCCTCATATAAAGGCATATAATGCATTCCTTTGCGCCTCTCCCAGATGGGGTGGAGTTCACCTGGAATGGTCCCGTGGACTGTTTTTAGCTCGCATAACGTAGTATGCAGAGCTATTGTTATGGAATGGTGTGACTCTATCTCACTCTATCTGTCTGTTCACACATGCCCTAATGCTCTGTTGCCAAACGCTTGGGCCGATAGCAGCGAAAATCGATCAGAATATCATGGACCCCAAGGCCCATATAGGGTGTTCACGGATTTGGTTCAAAGGTCACGTTGGCTCGATTAAAGGGGCAGTCTTTGAAAATCTACATAATTCTTCTTTGCCACAAATCATTTGTTATAATCCACTAGACTTGGTTAGAAAACCGCTGACCCAATGTCCAGATGGGGTGTTCACAGATTTGGGTCAAAGGTCACATGAGCCATTAAAGGGGCATTTCTGTGAAATCTATAAATTCCTTCCTTCTTGTGCCACAATCATTGCTATATAGTCACTAACTTGGTCAGAGACCTGCGACCAAGGCCATGTGGGGTGTTCAAGATTTGGGTCAAAGGCACATGGGCCGATTAAAGGGCCGTTTTTGAAATCTATAATTCCTTCTTGTGCCACAAATCGTTATAATCACTATACTTGTTTAGAAGAACCGCTGACCCAACCCCCATATGGGGTGCTTACACAGATTGGGGTCAAGTCACAAGCCAATTAAGGGCATTCTTTGAAAATCTATAAATTCCTTCTTGTGCCACAAATCACTTTGCTCTAATCACTAGACTTGGTCAGAAAGAACTCTGCTAACCCAAGGCCCATGTGGGTTGTTCACGAGAGTTGGGTGGGTCAAGGTCAACGTGGGCCGATTACGGGGCCATCTTTGAAAATCTATAATTCCTTCTCGTCTGTTGCCACCAATCATTTGTTATAATCACTAGACTTGCTCATAAGAACCGCTGACCCAAGGTCCTATGGGGTGTTTCACAGAGTTGGTCAAAGGCACATGAGCCAATTACAGGGGCATTCTTTGAATCTATAAATTCCTTCTTGTGACGCACAATCAATTGCTACTCATCACTAGACTTGTCAGAAGAAACTGCGACCAGGCCCATGTGGTGTGTGCACAGATTTGGGTCAGGTCACATGAGGCCGATTAAAGGGGCATTCTTTGAAAATCTATAAATTTCCTCTTGTGCACAAAATCGTTATAATCACTAGACTTGGTTAGAAGAACCGCTGACCCAAGGTCCATATGGGGTTTTTCACAGATTTGGGTCCAAGAGGCACTAGGCCAATTAAGGGGCCATTCTTTGAAAATCTATAATTCCTTCTTGTGCCACAATTAAATCAATTGCTATAATCACTATACTTGGTCAGAAGACTGCTGAACCGAAGGCCCATGTGGTGTGTTCACAAGATTTGGGTCAAAGGTCACGTCCACAGGCCGATTAAATGGGCATTCTTAGAAATCTATAAATCCTTCTTTTGCCACAAATCAATTGTTATAATCCAACTATATACTTGGTTAGAAAACCGCTGACCCAGGTCGCATGGGAGTGTTCACAGATTTGGGTCCAAGGTCACATGAGCCAAGTAGGGGCATTCTTTAAATTCTAAAATTCCTTCTTGTGCCACAACTCAATTGCTATAAGCACCAATGTGCTCAAAAGAACCACTGCCCGGTGCCATATAGGTGTTCACAGATTTTGTGTGACTAGTGCGCTCCATTTGGGCCGATTAAAGGGGCATCCCTTGATGATCTTGAGACTGCGGGCTACTACTAAATAGTAGGCCCTTGGTCGCAGTATCATCTGGGAGAAATATTTCTCACCATCTCCCTCAAGAGCAGTCCTATATATGTCTACTATAAATGCCAAACTCAGGGGCTAACTCCTAAAAAACGTCTCTTATACTTACGCTCATGTGTGGACTTTTCACCACGATTAATACGCCACAATAGAAAAGTTTGACCCCCCGGGGGTGTCAAATAAAAGAGAGGGAAATAAAATACTATAAATGTAAACCGGGGTGCTACTCCTAAACGTCTTTTTACTTATGCTCATGTGGGGACTTTCAAATTAATATCTCCACAATGGAAAATACGAATAAAGAATACTCTAAAGTAAACCAGGGGTGCTACTCTAAACTTCACTTAAACTTATGCTCATGTGGGGGACTGTTCACGATTATATCTACACAATAGAAAATGTTGTGTCCCACCGGTGGTGTGGCCCATATAATACCTGCTGAGCTACAGCACCATTGGTGCTTCTTGTTTCTTTCTCACACACTCATACTAGTACTACTAGTTAATCTGTAAACATTAATCTTAAGCTGATACAGAGTGGGTCATGCCACTTACCCGCTCAGCGGCAAGCCGTTTGTTAGTCCACCGCTTGTGCTATTATACTTTTATTTCAAGCGTGGCTATACTTGGAACTATGTCATGAGCAGCACACCGTTCCAAAGTTGACATTCAATCAATCAATGCAATTTGCCGTTTTGGGTTGGGCAAGTGGCAAGCCTGAGCGGCAAGCGAGATGAAATTTAAACTTGTAGGATGATTATATGTGCATGGTAGTGCTGTCCTGTTATAACTTCAAAGACAGGTTGTGACCTTAATGCTCAT
>JAMKCH010053738.1:0-12789 GCA_023653785.1 Ophioderma brevispina
ATCCTTTAATCCGATTAAGTAATTCAGCAAACTCAATGAATTAATTGAACCGCGCGGAACCGGGCAGAACCGGAAAACGCCCGCCAGTTGAGTATTGAATTCGTCCCTTACAAAATACGTGTTTCGAGAAAATCGCAATTGAAAATCTTCCCTTCGTAATACGCTCGAAACATACCGATTGCGTCATTTACTACCAGGCAAAAGGACATATTATCAAGAAAACCCTTCAGAGTTTTTAATTCAGTGAAAAATAAATGCTGGTTATCTAGTCAACACTGCTTAATATGACTGTAAACTTATAGATCAGAATGTGATGTAGATTTTTTTTGTTTTCCAAACGATGTCTGAGATAGACCACAGATAGACCAGTATGTGACATACTCATCACCGCATTATAAAAAAGGCGCAATTGTCATATCAGTGCATCACATAGTGATCTATGTCATATAGCGCTGTATGTGACGCAGATTTGATATAGATCGGTATGTGATGAAGATATATGTATCATATCGATTTCGATTTCTTAGATAGAACACAGATAGCTCGGTATGTAATGTATTCATCGCCGTGTTAAAGTACGCATGTACGTTATTTTTAGTACATCACATAGTGATCTTTGTCAGATAGCGCTGTATGTGAAAAAATAAATTTGAATTAAATGCACATAGATCAAATTTGCTAATTAATATCTCATTAATTAGGTTGAGTCCAAGTCTGAAACTTTGTAATTATGAAGAGTTCAACGTCATATTAACACTACCGAATTTTCTCCAAAATGTCAAAAATATGAGATAGAACAGTATGTGATGTAGCCGACGATATATATATATATATATATATATATATATATATATATATATATATATATATATATATATATATATATATATATATAGTAAGTGTAGTAAGTGTTGCATATAATACACGTCAAAGTGTTGGATATCACCAACACTTTTGGTGATGCACCATTGCATTAAGACATCATGGCGTTTAAATTTCAGAAAGTATTTTAAAATGTCTGTACAAGTTACACCTTCTTGATGATATTTTACATAATAGGTGGATATAATCATCAACACTGTCGGTTCAGACATCGATTTATCAAAGGGCAACCTTTCCAAGGCTCTTCTACTCGCTGCTGGACGGGAGCTTCAGCAAGAGTGTGATAGGCAAAGAAGAAGTCTAATCGAATTAAGACGCGGTGAATTCATTGAAACTAAACCTGGAAATCTTAGTTGTACTAAGGTATACCATATGAATTGCTCGCATTACCGGGCAGGAGTTTCAGAAGAGGTAAATTAATTGCAAATAATGTATATTCGACACATGATGTGTGTGTGTGTTTGCGTGTGTGTGTGTGTGCGTGCGTGCGCTTACACGTTTGTTGTGTGTGTCAAGGTGTATACCTTCTAGGATTAGACCTTGTTACTATTTTATACGTTCTGCCTTTTCGCATTGAGCAGTGGATTTCGGGGTTTTTTTTAGACACCATAGAATGTTAATTTTTCCAGTCCATGTGGTCAGAATCAAAACCAAATTACTGCATTCTAGTTGTCTCGTTATTGTCTTCTGGCATGAAACTAGGAGTAACGACTACTTCTATTCCAATGTGAACAAGCACTATGTGTATGAAAAAAAAAACCCGATTTGTTAAATCGGGCATCATTGGGAAATCCGAGTCAGCCTTTAACGGTGTAAAATCATAGAACAAACTCTAATCTAAAAAGTGATGTCATTGTGCAGAGCTTGAGTAATGATTACAAGTGGTTATATATGTAGTGGCATATGCACAAAATTTGACATCTGAATGACCTTTGCCCTATACAGTTTTATCCTTGCATTACGGTCCATAATCCCAACCATTTGTGGGTAAAAGGACAATATCTGATATCGTCATAATTTTGAGGACAAAAATATTAAGAACATACTGATAAAATCAAAATCAGGTACTCTGATCTTGCACCACTTTTATCCGCAACTTTGGGCTCATAGGTCATAGGTAACCGTTACGGTTAGATACTGTGATCACTTGTATCACTAATATCCATAACTCCAACATTTGGGGTAAAACGGGGGTGGAGGAGTCATTACACGGATAAGGTATATTTGGCCCTACTCATTTTTAGGGTTCGTGGTTCTTAACCACAGTGTCGGGTTAGTGGTCAGAGTGTCCGCCCCACAGTCGGGAGGTCGCGGGTGCAACCCGGCCGGGTCATACCAAAAGACTTTAAAAATGGTACTACTGCCTTCTTGTCAGGCACTCGGCATTTAAAAGAATTGGGTAGGGGAGTTACACACGCGGAGCTACCAGAAGCTACTAACCTCACTGGAGCTTTTACTGCATTGGCAGACGCGTGCCCTCGGGTTATGAAGGGGAGCTGGCGCGGTTAGAATTAACCTTTAAAACATTATGTATAGTTATAATTGTTTTGTTTTTGTTTTCCACACAGATCTTGCGTTCCTCTCAGAGAGAAAGTACTCAAAAAGCTATCTAGTGGTATGAAATCCATTGCAATACCCGGGATGGGAAAGGAAAAAACTGGGTTCCCAAGAGATATCACGGCGCAGATATATGACCAAGCACTTGCAAACTTCAGCAAGATTCCCCTCACGCCACTAGATATCATTTCTGGGTGTACGATCAGATGTGAAACTATTGAGGTAAGGAATACACGTGGGCAAAGGGTATAATAGAGTTCACAAATCATATTGGTCCTTAAAGATGAAACACGGAAAGTTTTTAGTCAAAATGGGAAACAAATAAAAAAAAAAGAATACTTTTGTTACACACTGGTAGATTTTAAGGTTCGCTCTCTCTTACCATCACAAACATATCGCAAAGATGCATGGTGTACATTTTAGGCGATGTAACTTTTCAAACTTTGTACACAGCTGGGAATGGCATTGGGCAAAACTCCAAATGAGGCGATATTGTACCCGCCCATATGAAAATATGTCGCTCTTGCAGTCGCGTACAACATATTTCAAACGTTTAAATTTCTCCTGTGATTTCAGTAGGCCCGTAAAAGATCTAGCAACAACAAAATGCCATATTATAGTATACAAATGTTATATATTATGATGCGAAAGACATTCTAGGATTTTAGCTTTTATTGTAGACTTACTATAACTTGTAATCACCAATGTGTCAAAATTCTCTTAACTTGAACATCAAGGACTCGTACTGATAAATACTTTAAAGCGGCACTGCAGGCACATTTTCAGAAAATATGATTTTTTTTTTCAATTTGCTCGCAAATGATAGTCTAGACCTTTGGAAGAATATAGATATTTAACACATAAAAATAACATACCCAAAAGCAGTTAGGGACATTAATAAGAGGCCTAAAAGGATCCACGTTAATTTGTAGGCTAACTGTTTAAGTTGGCCGTAATTTAAATCAAACAAATGTGTGTATTACATGAACATCATAGACTCATATCATTGAGTATTAAACCACAAAGAATCACAGACCGGTCTCAAACAAGGGGCGTGCCACGAAAAAACTCTGATGGGTGTTTTTCCTTGTATTCTCCCTTTCCACGGCCGTCTGCTAAATTAATTGTCCGCCTGCGACATTAATTAAAATCGTTCTGTTTACTCATAAGCGCGCTGATTTGCGCGGTGAGTGCTAATGTACTAGTATATAAAAGCTTTATAACCATGCAAAAATATATATTTTGAAAAATATAGAGGGCGCACTATTATTATGTTATGTTATTATGTTTAATCATTATGTTTACACAACACGGGTGCTGATTTGCGCTTTTAATTCATTAAAATCATTTCAGTTCAGTGCTAAAACGTGTAAAAGCATTACACACCATGAACAAAATAATGGTTTGAAAAAATCCTAAGGGCGCAATTCAAAATATGCAAAATATGTCAGTCGTTCTGTTTTGCTAAGAATAAAATTTATATATACCGGGTGTCTAAAAAAAGAGAACCATCAAAGCGTCATCTATTTCGCGAAGAGAAAAAAACTAAAATATACAAAATGCAATTTATTAGGTTTCAGACACCGACATCTTTCCAAAAGAACGCATATTGACCAAGTTAAGGCTGATTGAAAATTTGTGCCACTTTTTCATTTTTTCCACGGATTGTTACTATTTCAGCTGTCTTCAGACAATACACATTCTCCAAGCACATTCCTTTGTTTATGGTTTCTTTTGTTTTTTTGCGACAAAGGTCAGTTCTGATATTGAAAAAGTTATTTTCAATTATTAGAAATTCCAAGATCTTGCCTCATTCTTCTTTACTGCGCTGCTATGCCCTCCACTTGGCTACCTCTAAGACCATGAAGACAGTTGCAGGCTAGCGCTCTCTTTTCCATTTCACTTCGGCTTCTAATCATTCTTGTCCGTCGGACGCAAAGGCATCGGTTATTCTTATGCGAATTTCTGGCTGGTGGTTCTTGTGCAAAAACTTCACACTTTAACGTTCCCCATACTGCGAAGTCTAGCGGAGTCAAAACCGGTGGATCTTTGCAACAGAATAACCCCTGCCTTTGCAAGCATCCAACGGACAAGAATGATTAGAAGTCGATTATTGAAATGGAAACGAGAACGCAAGCCTGCATCCGTCTTAGAGGCAGCCGAGTGGAGGGCAAGGCAGCGCAGTAAAAAAGAATTTCTAATAAACGAAACTAAACTTTTCAATATCAGAAATGACCTTTGTCGCAAAACAAAAGAAACCATAAACAAAAGAATGAGCTTGGAGAATGTGTATTGTCTAAAGACTACTAAAACAGTAACAATCCGTGGATAAATAACCGTGTATAGACATGCAAAAAGTAGGCCATCCCCCAATATTTTACAACATAGTGACATACTTTACTACAAAAAAGAATTTCAATACAACAATGTAGAATAATCAACATGTTTGACCGAAATTGACGGATGTGTTTGTTTACATTTCGTCTGGTAGATTACATAGTGACGGATGTTGATTTTTTTTAAATCTTTTTACCAAATTAAGGGAAATGGTACTAAATATCAAAGTCTTCAAATATGCCAAGTGTCGGAGCTTGCAAGTGGGTAATTCCATGCCAATTCCACAATCGAGTACACCATCACCGCATGGATTTCCTTCTTTTTTGGTGTATTGAAAAAATGCTTATGAGAAACTAAAATCCTGAAAATTTGAGCTCTGTAACTCTTTTCGTTTTTACGCTACATCAATTTTAAATTTGAGGGGGTCCCTTCAAAAACATGTACTGGTGTGAAATTCAATATTCAGAGGGCCATAAGTAAAGAACTACACCCTCAGATCCTTCAAACTTGACTTTCTGGATTACCTTTTGCTTGCTCTAATTTAAAGTTACAGGGGGTCAAAAATTTAGTACAGGAGGCTTCACCAACACCCACTAAACCTACACTTTAGCGGCTTACCCCACCCCTGGGTAAGATGGTGGATCCGGTTTTTTTTCGCGGAAATGTGCGCAAAAGATGTAAAAACGATTACCTTAAATCATTTTACGACACAATTACTCATTTTTTTTTTGCACCGAGAGAAAACTTGAGGTGGTTGCAACCTCCCCAGTTAGACGAGGGTTAAGATGCAAGTTTCTTTTGATAGTGGAGTTATTATTCTCATTTGTCGCCTAATTTAAAATCCTTAAATTAATACACTGCATAGTTATCGCCATACATATAACAGATTTATTGTTTGCTCATTCATTTTGTTTTGCTCCAGGCATTTGAATCGGAAATGCAACGTTTTAGCGACAGAACTGAAACCACAAGTGATACATCCAATTCCAGACGGAGGCATGGAAACAGAGCACGGGGTCGGACAGCAACTTCAAATAACCCTTCTGAAGGTATATCACATCTTGAAAGAATTACAGGCATGTTTTGTATGCAGAGGTTGAAAAAATGCGAAATATGTTTAGGAAATGTAAATACACACACTGTACAAAAGTATTGCACCATTCAGAAGAAAAAATCATAATCACAAAATGATTTCAAAGTGTACCAACGGTTCTTAACCACACATGACGCATTGAATGTCAAAGTTGTGTTTTTTTCAAACAAACGTTATTCCCCAAATCCTAGAGTGCGAAAAATATTTGATTTGATTGTCATGTTCCCTAAATATGGCGGATTAAAAGAGCTGGCGATAGATAGCTTGCCGAGTGCACCTCTGAAGGAATACAGACACAGGAACGCCACAAATGACTCAAAAATAGCCACTTAATGAATTGCTGGAGTTTACTCTAAATGTTTAGGGGAAAAAAGTGCAGTGCTTGTGTGGACAGGAAATGAGATAACGTCAATGGAAGACGAGAGCAAGTCCATCGCTGTTGGACTCGGGAAATTGAATGACAAGAAAGTGGTCACGTGGTAACTTGAAAAGAACTTTTTATTCATACCGTTGACATTATACTCTTTGTAGTGGAATGTGAATAAGTATTCAGGCATGATTTGCGCAAACCACGTGATTTATCAGGCAAATTGTAATGCGGATGTCTCAAAATTTTCCGCTTTTTTAAAGTCCACTGTCTTCCATTGACGTTATCTCATTTCTGGTCCACACAAGCACTGCACTTTTCTCCCGTAAACATTTAGAGTAAATCCTAACAAACACGTACAATACATTTAGCGCCTATTTTGGGAGTCATTTGTGTCGTTCCTGTGTCTGTATTCCTTCTGATGTGCACTCGGCAAGCTATCTATTGCCAGCTCATTTAATCTGCCATATTTAGGGAACATGGCATTCAAATCAAATGTTTTTCGCACTCTAGGATTCTGGGGAATAGCATTTGTTTGAAAAACACAACTTTTGACATTCAATACGTCATGTGTGGATGAGAACCGCTGGTACACTTTGAAATCATTTTGTGATTATGATTTTTTTTTCTGAATGGTGCAATACTTTTGTACAGTGTGTGTATATTAAGATAAAAGGGAAATTTGAAAATCCAGATTGAAATTTAAGCAACTTCTTAAACAAGATTAATAATAATAATAAAAAAACAAACAAACAAAAACAACTAGACATGACTGTGTCCTCGAAAGGACACGTATCTTGCCAAGTGCCATACAACTCCTTAACATCTTGCCCCATAACTTGTGTAAACGTTCGAAGTGACTACGATATTGTGCTGTGAAATGTGTTCAATCAATTTACATAAAAATGCCATAATTTAAGATGGCAAATATATCTTTTTAAATGCTAAATTGTCACCGTTTCACAGAAGTGCTCGGGGCGGCTGCTATTCTTGATTCTACTGCAAAACAATGCAAATAGGATCCTTCACTGTAAGGATTCACAGCAAGGTGAATCTTATCAACGAAACTACAGACGCTATTGTGAACGCAGTTGGAAAAGAACTCGGTGAGTGGTATGTTTATTTACTGCTGCACTAGGTGTTATTCGCTTTGGATCACATAGTCAATGCATGACATTCAAATGTTGAACATAAATGGGGGGGGGGGGGGGTGTAGGCCTAACAATCATCACATCATCAACGTCATCGTCATCGTTGTGTTGTCGTTTTTATACGTCAAATCCGCCATCGTCAAATCATCATCGTCGTGTGCGTTTCGTCGTCGTCGATATCATCATCATTATCGTTTTCCGGTCAACCAATCATCGTGTTTTTTTTTTTATTTTTCCGCGTAGTATTGTGTACAGTAATTTGTTCTTGTACTACTAGTAATACTACTACTGCTGCTGCTGCTACTGCTGCTGCTACTACTACTACTACTACTTCTACACACTACTACTTACTAACTACTACTACTACTACTACTACTACTACTCTACTACTACTAATACTACTAAATTGCTACTGTGCTACTGCTACTGCTACTGCTACTGCTGCTGCTGCCTCTGCTGCTGCTACGCTACCCGCTACCACTACCACTTCCCCTACCACTACCACTACCACTACCACTACCACTAAACCACTACTAACTACTACTAACTACTACAACTACTACTACTACCCTACTACTAACCGCTAAAACCGCTATACAACTACTTACTACTACTACTACTTGGACTTACTAACTACCGCTACTGCTATTACTACTACCACTAGTACTACTACACTACTCCTACTACTACTACTGCTAACTGCTACGCTACTAATAATAAAACTTCAGTATTTATTAAGGAGCAACTACCCCGGGCAACTCGCTCTTGCATGCTCGCTACGACACTGTATGTCTGGTGGAGCATTCCTGCTAGGATGTATAAAAGGTCCTCCGTTGAAGCTGGGCGAAAAGGCTCAACCCCGTGGGGGGGCACTTGTTATTCAAAGGTGGGATATATATGCGTGACATGGACTTTCAAAAATGCACCCTAACACGTATTTTCACCGACTAAAAAACAAGCTAAAAACATACCCTACACGTATTTTTATCTGTTTATGATACCACTCAACAAGTACACAGTGGAACGTGAAAACGTACATATACCTTTATTATCTGGATTTGCTTTACTTCCAAGAAGTGTCCGATTACAATATTATGGATGATTTTGATCCTTGCTTAATGAGATATAACATGACAATTCCCTGGAAAAAAAAAAAACATGCCCGTTTTTTTCCATATTTGCTTTTTTTGACACCCTAAACGATGTACGCGCGTACATCGCCCTGTTGGACAAAAAGACACCCTTTTTAAACCGTCGTTTTCTTGTTCACGCATCAATCCACCTTTGAATACAAGTGGGCACCCCGGGGCTGATCTTCCGTTGTTCACATATACTCAACGGCCCTTGCGAGGGTGCTATGGTGACGACTGAAAAAAATCCGTTTGGAATATGGGAGCGCCTGTGGGCTCATGAATAATCACCACTTACTGCGTATCACTGTTGCGCTCGCGTCTTAACAGATGTTGCGCGCATTAATTAGAGGGAACTTTACGCTATCAACGACTGGACGAAAGTTCTGGTTTTGTGAATGCTCAGTTTACACGGGGTTTTGTCGTTTTGTGTGTTTTTTGTTTTTTGTTTATTTAGAGACATATTGGAAACGTACATTCCAATCTGGTTCTCTGATTCTCTGATAGTCGTTTTTATTACCCAGCCGATTGCAAAATCGGCTGTGTTCTTTTTTTCTAGCTTTTTCTCCTTTCTTTCTTTCTGTCACTGTGCTTATAGCCCAGTAGTGGCTTGACCAATATTTACCAGGTTGTGCACCCTAAATGCCGCTCAGCGAACCATCACGGGCCATATGACTTTGACCCCCATCTGACCTTTGCCCTCGTCACAGGGTTTCATATTTCAATTTAATTCCAAAAATATCTTCTTTGACAGTATTATGCCGATATCAACTAAACTTGTTCAGAGACCCACCGACCCATGCTCATATCGGGTGTTCAGAATAAAAGGTCAAAGGTCATTAAGAAGGGGGTCCTTTCCGTCTGAAAGCCAAAATATGCCCTTTAAATGGCAACATTATCTTCTTTCTACGATCATGCCGATTCAACAACAACTTGTTCAGAGACCATGACCCTCAAATACGGGGGTGTTTCAAGGATGAATCAAAGGTCATTAAGGGGGTCGCTTTTCCGGCAAAAACCAAAATATTTAACTTTCAAATTTTATCTCAAATGTAACCATAGCAGAGTGACATTCTTTCAGATATGCATGCAATGTTAGCCGTTGTAGGCAGCGGTATTTTATTTGGGGGTGTCAAAGGTCTTTACTTTCTTGCAGAGCATTACTCCGGTTTGATGCGTCAACAAAAACATGCTCAGACATTTTATCCCAGACCGATACGCCAAGATGTAGTATAAATTTATTATATATGGACTGGCTCTGATAGCGCATCAGCATTTCTGCAGATGTAACCAATAGGCTTTATTTTGTTTGGTTGCGTTTTTTTTCTTATTATGCAGGTTCAAATAAAACGAACGTGTCTCCAATATCGGTCTTAGGTTCGGAGGGGGGCAAATCCCCCATTTGCGTCATTTTGCCATTTAAATTTTTCTAACTGAAATCGCCACGCCTCCCAAAATTAATGCAGCGACCCTTCCACACCCACCTTTGACACTCACTCTATCTCGACTTAGTAGTTATCCACGACCCCCCACACCCTACAAACACCGCTTCCTAAAGGATGCTTACAGCACCTTCAATCCCTTCCCACCAAGAGCCCTTTCCTCTGTGATTTTTGACACGGGGGCCCGTCCAAAGGCTCCTCTGACAGCTGACATGGGTCATATTTAACATCGGCTTTGTACCAGTGGGCCTATGTCCACATAACCTCTAGTTTAAATTCTGTGGTCATGGGTTCATGTGATGGGTGTGTGTTCATTTACTTTTCTCTGTAAAGCTTATTTAGTTTTTTAGTTTTATCAAGTTATATCAGATGGGTATTAGTTATTGGATTGTATTCAGTATTGGGCGCGGGTAGCCTACGGGCTACCCGCTCTATTCAGCGGGTGTTTGACCTCTTTTCAAAATATTGAGGAAACGGGGCCTCCTCCTATCATTTTCTAAAGCTCTCCTGCCACCCACAACCTCCGTGCGCATTGTGAGTGAAATCTGCCGTATATCACCACCAAGGCAGCCATTACTAGTAATAGGGATGTCACACAGACATGGTATGATGTAGAGTGCACTGACGGCTGGTGTTGTGATACACTTGCTGTACCTTAGGACAACTTATTGTTTTTAGTTATTAAAAAAAAGAAAAGCAAAATAATAACAAAAAGTGCTGAACGTTAATCAAAACATGCTGCATACACATGTATTTAAATCACAACATGCTACATATAGCAGAATAACTTTGATATTAAATTTATATGAATTGAATAATTAATAGACAGGGTTGTGTGTCGGCACATGCAATTTTACTGGTTGTGGCACGAAAGAAATTACAATGAATTGTGTACAGTTATTATAATAGACAAGTTAATTTCAGAATGTCAAACTGGTATATAAATGGAATAAACAAGCAGCAACTGTATACTACTGCACCGAAGAGTGTGCCTGGAGCATTGACCCACGGGCCACGGCACAACCAACGAGTAAGTAGTGCAGCAGTGTCACACTGCACGCCGCGTTGTACACGCTGGCTACTGAGAGGGTAGATGCATGTGTTTTGATAAAACCACTATGAGCAAGAGGTTGTTCACCTCATATCCATATGCCTTTCAGATATTACAATGACCCACATTATGAACTTTGTAAAGTCGTTTGAACTGGCATCATGGGACCTTCCTAGCCAAAGTTGTGGCATTGGAAATCATGATAAATGGGCAAATATGTGACTTTTTGACACTTTCTCAATTGCAAATTTGCCAAACATGTCTTTCTTTGATTATTAATGGCAAGAGGAAAACCTAGAGCAATCTTTTTTTAGAAAATAGTAGCAAGAGTTGACTTATTAACCTGTATGCTGTCGATTGAACCAGATTTATACCTCACCGCACTACGAATTGGTGATATTTTAGCAATGACTGTACTGACTTTTGATGAGGAGTTACCGTGTAAAACTGAAGTCATGAATGTAAAGCGTGTACTGAGAAGGATTTGTCCAAATGTAGCAGTGTTGCAGAAAATATTCGTGCCGTTTATATCCTCTAAAATCTACATACATGATAGTTTATGAAATGTTGTGCAATTTTCCGTCATATGAATATGTACTCAATAAGATGAACGTACATTTACAAAAAGATATTAATGTTCAAAAGAGTAGAAATACCAAGCGAACACACTTCCATACATGCTTACCGTCGTGAGCGGTATGCACTAAAACACGACGGGGTAACACTAAAATAAAAACCCCATCTGTAAAGTTTCGCACCAATATTTCAATCCATTTGGCTGTGAGAGCTAAACACGTGATTTGTAAGCCCAATAGAGTACTTTGTACAATTAATATTGGTCGACCGAAGTGGGGCACATTTTCGCTCATTACTTCCAAACCAAATATCCGTTTGCCCTTATATTTCACAGGGTAAATGAAAAAACTCAACATGTCTCTTTAAGAATGTTTTCATTTTGATGTTGTGATTAAAAAGCGTTTCAAAAAATTTCACTATCCAAACGGTTTGACTGACTTAATTGCTTTTATGTAAGGGAGGCTTAGAGGAAACATGAATGGTCGGATTTTGATTGGATCAGGCACCTTTAATGATGTTCTTAAATTTTTTGCTGCATGCGTAGTACTGTTGATTGATCATGACTGAAAATACGAACTCATCTACTATTATATTTAGACATGGTTGAAAAGTGCATTACTTATTACAATTATTTACAGTGAGGCAGTAGTTTTATGGTTGCAAAACTTATCTGCAGTCAAGTATAGATGTAACTGTGGTTACCCAGCTTTCTTGTTTACTTGGGTTTCTTGCCAAATTGAAAGCAACCTTTGTTCTGTGTGCGTGACCTTTGACCTCAGACTTGTTCTTTGCTCAGGTTAGTGGTCCTTTTGGCATTTATACGGCATTTTTATGCAAATTGATCTCCTGCAGATGACTTTTGATTTTTTGGGTCACCCTGAAACCCTGATAATAAACCTCAGGGTGTTGTTTTCTACCTGTATGCCAAACATCTCCATAGGTCAAAGTGCGTCAAAACGCATAGTTGGACAGACAGATCTCATTTTTAGTAGTACTAGTGCATTTCCCCTGTGTGTGACCTTTACCTAGATGCGTGTGACCTTTGATCTCATTTTCTTAGTAGTATAGATAGATTGCAATTGCATACTTCTTATAAAATGTGATATTTACGATTCAATACGGTGGAATGACAGGTAAGATGTCATGAAGTAACGAATGTTCTAAGTTTTCATATGAATTGAAATAGTGCAATGGCGTGGATGA
>JAMKCH010053739.1:0-25770 GCA_023653785.1 Ophioderma brevispina
ACACAGATTTAATGATTTTAATCAGTTTGGATCAAGAATTTGGTATGTCCAAAGCACACTTATCTATACAATTCAATTTACAATTACAATTTCTATCTTACTCAGAGTTCATTTATTACTCAAAATTGTCTATCCTTCATGTGATATTGGGTGAATTCCCAATTACTTACGTACTCCTGTCAACAGGCTCGCAACTCTTGGTTCAATTTTTATTCTCAATGTCGCTCATCCCTCAGTTCCAACATTGTTCGCGCTCCACAACTTATCACATTCGCACATTGGCAAAATTATGAAAATTTAATGTCCCAATCACTGAGCAATCATTTTCACCTCAGGTGTCACGTCTCGTTTGGTATATGGATAATTCACCTTGGTTGGTCTCCCACAAGTTCAAATAAACCGTCTTCAGCGGTTCAAAAATCTCTGCTGGCCCGCGGTTATATCATTGTCTAGAAAACATAATCATATTCTCCACTTCTTTGGGCTTTGCACTGGCTTCCAATAGAATCAGAATTATATACAGAATTATGCTTTTTGTTTGTAAATCTATCCAATGCTGGCTCCTCCCTATATTGAATGATTTATACACATTTTACACACCCTCCTCATGTTTTAAACGTTCCTGCTAAAAAATGAATGTTGGTTGAACTCGCCACGGTCATATAATTCTTGGGGCGATAGGTATTTTTCTTGTGCAGCACCTCATATTTGGAACAATCTTCCTCTTCGTATTAAAACGTCTAATACCTTGAACAATTTAAGAAAAATCTAAAAACACATCTTTTTAATGAGGCTTTTAAGCATCTTTGAAAGTATAGACCAGTTAACAGCAATGTTTGTAAACATGTTAGGGCCTGGTATCTTGAAATAGGTCGGCCTGACTGTTACACACTGGGCAATTGTATCTGTTAGAGTTTTAATACTATGGGCCATAACGATTCGCAGGAATGGATTCGCAGGCAACAAAAGAAGTGACATAGGATGTTAACTGGTCTATATTTATGTATTGTATTATTCTCCTAAATTGTGTAAGATGATTTTATTGCGTTCAATCAGTATTTGCTTTGATATTTGCAATTTAACAAGTTCATTGTTAAGAAACATTATTTTTAAAGTAATAATTAGTACATGTTTTATGAGGTAATATGTATGTTACTTGATTTTGGAAGTGCCTTGTGCCACATGTGTATTCCATTTATTATTTGCTTAGCCGTTATGTATGTATTTTATCTGTTTATATTGGCGACTTGAGCACCTTGTAGGTGGATATGTGCGCTTAATAAATTGTCATTATTATTATTATTATTACTCCAACTAAAAGCAGCGTTGCAGTTCAACGATGATATGTCCTCACAGCGAAGATTCCAAAATGACAGCGCTTTAAGTTCACATATATATCCATGGTATTTTCCATGCGAATCTTCTCAGTAACTTTGTCCAGCAGTTCAAGACGACAGGGTTTTCCCTCGACGACACTAATATTCTGCAATACAATCCTGGTATCCTACCACCATCAGTCTGCCGCTAATGTCCTCATTTAGGACCACAAACTGGAATCTCTTTTTGATTCCAAAACTGAAGCTCCTATGGCTTAAAAGACGACAGCAGGCAGTTCAGCTATCAAGCTCCGGTGGCATCCAAAATATTATAAATCCTGGCACTATAGCACAAATCTACCATTATTGTAGACTAAAACTAGCTATATCTATACTGTATAGCTCCTGGTTACAACTGCTGCCCTGAGTCCTTCTAGTGACATGTATTTAACTACTCATAGCTAGATTCCCTTTTCCTAATACCTAAAAATAGGCATTACAACTTAGCAGGCATAAAACATAAACTAGCACGTCAAATCAGATTTCACATAAATTACAATATCTGCATTGCATCACCTAACATTATAACTTCACAGGGGAATCCCCGATTTTGCAATCTGTTTATCTCAAAGCATAACAAGTTTACTCAGTTTCTAAATCTACTCTTGGGGAATATCCATTCACATCTTAGTTATAAACAACAGGTGCATCTCTCAACACAACACTAGGGGAATCCCACTTCCTTATCCGGCACAAGCGATCTAACACTGGTCTGGATCTCAATATAGAACAAGGGGCTTTCCATAATAAAACAAATCTGCTTTTTCCATGAGACCTTTTTCTCAAAACAAAAGAAAATCAAATTAATATTTTAATCAGCAAAATGGAAGCCAATATAACTAATAAAAGAGAATCAAAGAAAAAATTGGGAGAATAATATGTGGGTGTGAAAACACACCTCAGAGGACTTCCTATTATATAATTCAGGTTCCGTCTTTTGTACCCGTCCCTTTTGACAAAAACTTTTCTTTATTTAGTATATCTATTATTTAATCACTTATTTAATTTATTCATTATTTCAAGTTATAATTATTTCATTGTTCATTTTATTATTCGCTTATATATTTATTTATCCTACTGTTTTCCATTGTTTCTGACGTTGAGATAAAGTAACTATATGTAATGGTGGCTTTTTGAATTTCAACATTAAGGAAAACATGGATAATTAAGATTTAGACTAAAATCATCAACACTTCTACTTGAGAATGCCAGATTATAAGCTCACATTATCTGCAATGTCAGCATTTGGCGGCCATTCTCTGGACACATTTCCCCCTCAAAAGGGGATTATGAGGATTGGAATATGTTGGTATTATGGTCTTATGCATTGTGGTGAAAAAAATCAGCTCAATAACAATTTTTCCACTAGTTGTGTATTTCTCTTCAGGGACTATACTAAGTATATGTTTTATTAGGAGTTCATTTCAGGGCCATGACCATTCCTTAAGATAAGTCACATTGTTTCTTACATATACCGTCTTTTTTCCCGTCAGTTTAATGTCCGCAATTCCGAGCCACTGAACATAACTTTGATTGATATTTATAGTCAAAGTGAAACTCTATAAGCCAGAACATTACCAAACCTTATTCCAAGTTTCCAAGGTCAAAATGATCGAAGAGGAATACAGCAGGTAGAGCCCCAAACAAGCTATTTCAGCTTATTTTCTGTTCATAAGAATGGTAGCGATCCATATTCCCAATATTTTGCTGGAAGGGTGCTAGTCAGAAGGCCATATAACATTGACGCATCTTTCTCAAGTTCCCTTAATGCTCCTTCCCGAAATCGAAGGATAGTCAGATGGTGAGCACAGGACTCATCACAAGATTGTACTGAGGTACAATCTTTTGAATGAGGTTTATTCAAAAGAAAAAGAGAAAAATTTTTTTTTTTTTTTTTTTTTTTTTTTTTTAAAACAAGGTTTTGTGTTTCACGTACGCTTCTTACGTAATTAATTAAAGACAATATAGCACATTTTAAAGAGCGCCACCAATTTTTCAAAAAAAATTAGATTTTTACACGGTTGCATTGGTAAAATGGCTAGTAAACTATATTCTGTGAATGCTTAAGCTCGAAAAATGTCTGTGTGTCACAAACGAAGGATTTTGTATAATCCTTAGATAATATTAGCGGGGATCCCCGATAATAATTCAAGGCTGCTGGAACCGGGACTTCCAATGTGAAATAGCCAAATAGCGCCATGTTCGTGTCTACGCTATCCATTAGTTGTTTAGTTGGTTCAGGGCAAGTCAGTTGAGAGGTTTTTCGACGCGTTGTGCAGCACTATTTCATCATGGAACGGGACATAAACGTAGTCATTTCAGTCTCCATATGTCCAATATGGGAATCCCATTCTAATACACCCAAATCGCTTTTTTATGATAAAAATATGATTATCTTAGCAGTCCGTTGCAAGGTATGTTTCTGTAGACAATTACCAAGAACTCTGCAAAAATATCAATTTTGAAAATCGGGTGCGCTCTTCAAAAAATGTGCTAATATGCTTTTTTAACGTGTATAGGACATGGAAAAGAACTTTGGTGACGAGCCCATGTAATTGGCTCTCAATGTATCCAGGTGTTTTGAAGATATGATATGGGTATGCATGTGCACAATTAGGGTGATATAAGTAACCATACGGGGACCAATAGAAGATAAAGGAACACTTTTGGTAGCTAGAAACATATATATATAAGTAAATGCGCTGATCAAGAGCCGTCGATTTTTACTTGCACGACATCAAACGAAGTACTTAATGTTGCCGGGATCCGGGAATGAATAAAACTTTTGGTATGTTGTTCGTCTGCGGCGTCATGTTAATCCAGTGTCATACACCCACGATTGGTCTGCTACTGTTTGATTGTTAAGTTCATTCTACAGCACCATTGAAAGTACGTTTGGGTCTACATAAGTACTGAAGGAAACGGATCAAGTGCAAAAGATGGCACACTTTCCTCCTTCAAAATCGTCTGTAGCTTCTGCATTTGCCTCTGTGATTTTTTCAACAGCGCGGCCTTGTCGGCAAAGATGCACACTACCAAATATACCTCAGTGCCAGAGAGCGTTATTCAGTGGCAACACTTGAAGGAAATGACAGGGAAATCTGTTATATTTTGTGTATTTCAATGTATCAAGACCCCGCACTGGTTGTCCAATTTAATTACCATGTTAAATGAAAAAGGTGTCATCTGAATGCAGGTAGAGCAGCTACCAAGAGGATTTTTAACTTAAGGTGTGCCATACAACTACTTCGAGAAACACAGGTAACACTTGAAATATTGGTATCCATCGTGTTTGCCCTTTGTGCCCGATAGTACCTATTCTGTCTGCCTAATCTAACCATTGCTTCTGTTAAAGGGAAACACAAAAAAGAAGATTCGTAAGTTACGTAATTCACGAGGCGAAGCCCGGGGGTCGTAACTACGAATCTTCTGTGCGAGTGGTTTGCCTGACTTAAACCATTGCTCAAAATCAATGTAAAATCAATGTTCTTTATAACTCTCAAATCCGTTTTAAAAACCTGTGGATTACGTAACTTGATTTCATCTCAGCTTTTAAATAGGCCCTACTTTGACATATTTACTATCTTGAAGTGAAAGAGCTGTCAATTCGCACGATAAGATTAAGTATCGACACTTTTTGGAGTCCACCACCTTTGTAGTAAGCTTGGCGGTACATGTACGTGTCTTGATGTCTCATACTCACTTCAGTGGGACATGATTGAAACAAAGTAAACCGTAGTTTTCGAAATCTCTTGCGAGGAGGAATGGGCTTTTTAAAAAAAAAATATGTATTCCACACCAGATATCCAGTGACTGCAGGAATCAACAGATTTGGTGGATATTTATTGACCGACAGGACGACTAGATTTAATTTAATTGTATCATTCCACTGGGATATGCCGGCAATGGATTACAACAATAGTTCGGATGCACTTTTGTTTTAACGGATTACAGTAATACAGGGAATATCTTAAGGCAAAACGTATATTTATTACATACCAGAATCACAACTAACTGCAGAATCATCCACTTTGGAAATATATTATTCATGAGAGTTTATACGGATTTTACTTGAATTGTTCTCTTCTCGCAGGTATGCTTTATAAATTGGTACAGGTCAAGTTTGCAGTCTAGAAGGTGCTATCTTCTAATTGTATCATTTTAGGCCAAAATGTACCGGGGAGGGCACTCAACATATGACAATACGGGGACGTGCCGCAACTATGGGTTCATTTCAGTACTTCTGGGTATGGTATTCCTTCATGGCAATTTGGTCTATAATAGGTCCCTTTTTCAAAATTTTCTAAATTTGTTGAAAAATGAGTAAAATTTCCTTAATCTGAAGCCACAATTTTCTAAAAAAATTGTTGGAAAATCGTTTTCCAATTCCCTCAACTGAAGCCAACATTTGGTAAGGTCGAAATTTGAGAAAAGGCAAATTTGTGTACGAATTTTAGCCTAAAGTGTACATGTATAGTCTCAAGCCGTTCGGTAAAAAATGGGTCTTTTTTAAGGTCTTATCGATATATTTAAAAAATGGGTCCAAAGCAAAACGAGAAAATAAATCCGGTAGTACCATTGCTAGTTTGACTAAAAAATACAATGACGCTTGTTTTTTCGGGCAAGACGATGAGATAAACCGGTTGCTCTTGCCCATATCTATTATAACGATAAATGTTCATTATCGCTGCCACCCTACATTTTGTTCCCCCGCTGCATCTCCATAAAACTTTTAAGACCCATTAGCTGACACAGTAAATATAGATGCCCGTGATCTACTGTAGAAGTCCCCTTCCAATTTCTTTCGTTATGGCATCACTCTTAGTCCTTACAAATAGGCCTAATCATAATCGTATGGATAACAATCCAAGCAACGTAAAACTGCATTAAAACTCTAAACTATACCTTTAACACGAGGCTTAATAATAAACCAAACTTCACATTATCCTTTGAAGTGAAACAAATTTAAAGCACATTTTTAAAATTTATGCCACATTTTAAAAATTCAACGTGGCGTAAAACTGTTTATACAGTACAAAATGTCAACGATTGAAATACGATAGAAATTTAAAAAAAAATACATTTTTAAGCCGAAAACAAATAACCAAAGGTGCTTTTTAAAAATCCAATA
Source organism: Ophioderma brevispina (assembly GCA_023653785.1). Lineage (NCBI taxonomy): Eukaryota > Metazoa > Echinodermata > Ophiuroidea > Amphilepidida > Ophiodermatidae > Ophioderma > Ophioderma brevispina. The sequence goes on from JAMKCH010053739.1 coordinate 6,508, forward strand.
AAAGATTCCAGGCCTGAAATAAGGTGAGAATTTATGAAATACAAAGGATTCAAAACCCTATTTAAGAAATAAATAGGTGAAATTTTAAAAATCAAACGTTTTAAACACTGGATTGCACATAATTTAAAAAAACCCGTGTGTGTGACAAAAAATAAAAAAGTACATCATTATTTTGCGTAAAGAAACTAAACTTTTAATAAAGATATACAACTTAAACTTCAGAACAACAAAAAAACAAAAAATGAAAAACTCCCCGTATCCCATTCGTTATTTTCACATGGTTTGCTTAGTCATTTTGTAGGCCTAATTCAATTCGCTTCACCCGTAAATACCACGACATGGTCAATCTTTTACTAAATCGTGAAATAATTTCTACGAAACTTCTGTTAAACATGTTAATGTGTGGATTAATTCGTCATAGTTTCGTAGCTACGAATCCCACACTTCTGAGTTTCGTAGATCGAATCTACACTTGACATGGTAACAGAAGATTGTAGAATTAGACCTCGTAGTAAATAGAGTGACGTCTACATGCAATGCAATGGTTAATTTTCAAAACAAAAATTGAAATCAAAAATTACTTTCATGTTCATGGGTTTTCGATCGCAATCAAAAGGATAAGTGAATGTCCTTTGCATAATTTCAAGCTATTAATATTGGGGCAAATATATTACCCTTTATTCCTTAAATTCGTCTTTGTATATTAAACGATGTATATCCCCAACATTGTTTTCTCCAGAGATCCTCAAACAAAGCTGAGCACACGATCATCATTGAAATATTATAAAGTGAAATAAGACAAACTAAACTACAAAAACAACAACCCCACCACCCCCCCCCCCCCCCCCCCGCCAGAGACGCAGCGTTATTTGGATTACGGAGTGCTAATAGAGGAGAAGGAGCAGGACCCAGGTCCTACAATCATCGTTAGTATGGACCCTCCTATATCAATGCTAGGTAGCACTCCAAATTGTGGGTGTCACCTTTTAATTAGGGGCAAGTTAAGGTTACACAGGGACCAAACTTTAAAATGGCCCAATCATGTTGAAAATCAATTGTCCATATGTCCGTCTAGTCATAATGATTCCAACAAAAATGTATAGTTTGTACCATCTATGACCATTGGTTGGGGATTTATAGGGTAAAGATGGCCAAAATGGTAAAAATCAATTTCTATTTGTGCAGGTGGTCAAAATCAGAAGCTTGCCTAAATTTGCGGTAAAAAATGATAGAAAGTTGTTGATCTAGCTTAAACGTGTCAAAATAAGAATAGTTTTACCATAGCACAATGTATAGTTTGTTATGCGACAAATAGGCAATTTAGAGCAACAATAATCCAAACCTTTTGACCCTTGATCTCCAGTAAGTAAACCATTTAACATAATCAAAACGATACTTTTTTGGAGAGTCCTTTACCTCAGGCAATAATTTGCACGTATTTAAAATATAATCAGAGAAACTTTTAATGTTGACCCCTGTACAATGAGATTGACCTTTTTATTAAACATTTTAGTCATTTTTACCCTATAACGCCAAAACCAATGGTCGTGAGGTGGTTACAAAACTATAACTTTTTGGAATGCTTGTGACTAGATGGTACAAATATGGTATACATTTAAACATGATTGGTGGCAATTTAAAAGTTGACCCTCTGTGTAAATAAAGAGGACATAGGAGATTTCTAGGAGAAGCGCCCCATTTTTTTCCGAACTCCGGTTTTTACATATTTGAATGCTTACCAGTATTAGATCACACCTGAAGTGAAGTAAGCCGAATACGCGTTCTTTATTGTAAAAGATGATTGATTTTGTAGTAGTTATGTCTGTGCCACGACAGAAAGTCAAGCCATGGTTTTCTATGGGGTTCGATTACGATAGCAGGCAAGTTCAAACAAGGTTTGCGTTTCTTTGCACCTGTTGTCCAATAAAACCTTGGAAACGTTCTCGGTAGATGCGTCTACAACCCGATCCAGTGAAATTGAGAGAAATTGTATTTTAAAACAATATTCTCCTGTCACTTTAAATAAAATGGCCCTATGAAAAAGTGATATCACCAATTGAGAGTACTAACTACCTAACATGATGTTGTAGAGGGCACATACTAAATACCAAAGGTGTTTAAACTTTTCTGTAGTGGGAGGTAAACGGAATTCCTTAACTAGGCCCCTATCTGTTTGAGTTACATAAGGAATCAAATGGTATAGGCTTTATAGTAGATTTTTTTCTTCCTGTCAGTCATTAAAATAGTGTTTGGGGCGTTGTCGATGATCCATTCGTTCTGGAGGTAGAGGGTGTAGCTTTTACCCAATCAAAACAATAGAAATTCGATATCACAATACGTGATCAGATTAAGCCCATAATTAAACAAAACGTCCTTTACTCAACAGAAGAAAATAAGGAATTATTACTCACCAAAGATCATTTTACACGTTATTAAGGAATATTAGACAATTTGATATGTTTACTAGGTATTGCCTTGTTTCAAAAATAAATTGACGCTTGGTCCAAGTCATTAAAGAGTTTTGATCACTCGTACAATCAAAAAAAAGTTCATATAAAAGGGGTTTCAAGCATTTATTCTGTTGAACAAAGTTGAGTAGTTCAGCTGTTAATAACGCTTTTTTAGTTTTGATCTCGACACATCCCCTCCAAATTCCATAGTACCATCGACAATATGCGTTTTACTGACAGAATGAAAAAAATCAGACTATAGTATGCCTGAAACATATTTAGTTGTGCCTGATTAGAAACAGGGTTGTTTAACACATGAGCAAAAGGGATTCCCTTTTCATTTTTTACGTGGTTAGTACATGACAACGAATTAATATGTATGTATTTTTCTGGTTATTTGTCTTTGCTTTCGGATTTTGAATTTGATCTTTACGTTATATTTTTGTCACCATCATAACAAAGTGTTTAGAATGTAGCTCCAAATATCGGTAATATTGTTATGTACGATCACAGCTATTGTACCAAGAAATACATGCACATTCTTTCGTTTTAAACGCTGGCAAAATTGCATTGTCACATTATTATTACTGGATAACCAGTATAAGGAGTACCATTGCTTGTTAAAATTTTGCATTTTAAAGGTGCGTGTTGCGATCGTCTTGGGGACCCCCCTGATTTACCCTGAACAGTAGTTACGATTTTGATATCATATGAACGGCCGTATTTTTTCATTTTTGTAGTCCTGACATTGGAGCCCTCAAATCCATTTCATTCCCAAGATATAAACAAAAAACCGCCCGTTTTAGTGATTAACAATCAATATTAGACAAAGTATTGGATAGGTAATTTGGAAAACATGCATATTGCGTATACCATCAAAACCGCCAAGTTTGTTTCCCACGGTACTGACGGGGTGTAGGGCAAGGCTCGGCTCTCATATCAAGTAGAGAACACCATACAGAGATAAATCACCTTTACAAGCACTTAATACCCGCAGGTACATCCCAGGTCATAAACTAATTGTTTAAAAAAACAAACACACGCACGCATTAGTTTTTTTTATGTTGCAATAAACTATATGTTTTTGTTCTCTTTAAAAATAAGCTTTTGGCCACCCTGATTTCTAACTTTAAAAACAAAATGGCTAAATACACGCATATTTCCGTCGTAAATAAAATCCGCACAAAAACACAAAATTCCCCCTTTTAATACACAAAGGCACCAGATCTTGGCGAATGGCAAAGGAAAATCGAATTGTTTTTTATCCGTCAACCTACAAAATTCCCCAAAAATGGCCGCCATGAACGCTCTATACAGCTATACATGACCATAAAAGTAATTGTCAGATTATATTCATAATGTGAAAGATGTCTTATTAACTTATTGTTGAGCTTCTATCGCAAAATCTACATGGCTATAATTTTGCCTCAAGATTGAGCCAAAAACAAAATAAAATGGCTGCAAAATACCAATATTGAATAATCAAATTTTGGCTAAAAAGGTATATTTCGGTGGTAAAATGCATAAAAAACTTGAAATTTCCCTCTTTTATTGTACATAGGCATAGGTCATTGTCTCGATAATCTTTAGATTTCCAGTGTTTGATCACGTGACCCAAAAATTCAAAATGACCGCCACAAACGTTAAATACAAATAAGCATACTTATAAGTTTATTGTTCAAGATATGGTCATAATTTAAAGGGGCATTTCGTGATCCACAGCCTCGTCCCCCCGACTTACCTAAAAAATGTTCAGATTTTTATATCATCTGAACCGTTAGCCTTAGTAATCCACGTGTGCCCAATCTTACGTGCAAATTCGGTCGCATCTGTAAGAAATTCGCAATTGTGTATTTTCTGTCCATAAACGGACGGAAATTACAGCACAGTAGCATATGGGACCGTGGGAAACGAGCAATTACTCATAACACAAAACCGCAAGATCGGGATCGGCTCAAATTTTGAGAATAAGCTTTTCTCAAGGATATCTAGTGATCAATGAATAAAACAGAAGGTGCTGAAATCACGAAATACACCTTTAAATGATGCATTATTAACTTGTTATTGAGCTTCTACTACAAAGCATTTGTAGCTATCATTTTGCCTCAGTGACAGTCAAAAAAATCAAAATGGCGGGCAGAATACCAATTTTGTCTTACTAAACCAATATATGTATTGTCGTCGTAAAACACACACACACAAACTCTTAATTTCCTCTTTTTGATGTACCAAAGAAGATAGATGTTCAGTTCTATCACGTAACCCTAAAGAAAAAGAGATTGAAAGCCATGGCTGGCTGTGGCCGCACCCTGACTTGAACTTTTCTTAGGACGTGCACAGCATCGATGGTATTCATAATATCAAGCCCAGGCTTATATATCCCTTACATCCCAAGAGGAAAATGACTACCAACCTAGCTGACGATCACAGCAAAACGGAAGGTAGCGTTATTTGTCTTGTTAAATCTAGCAATTTCCCCCTAAACACAAGGCAGAGGTCCGCTCCATGATTTTTTTGAAAAGTGGCAAAATGGCATTTAGGGATTTAAGAGATATACTAAATCTCCTGGTAATCATCAAAATACTTTCTTTGCAAAACGTGAAAATTTTGCATAATCTTGTAAATTCGGCCAAAAAAATCTAGTCATTCCTATCTTAAGTACATAGGAAACCTGGTAGATATCGCAATAGGCTCAGAAAGCCTACGCAGGCGATCTTACCATAATAGCCAATGGTGTAGATGAATGCAAAGAGCTACCTCATGGAACCTCATGGATGCCTAGTGGATGAAGGCAAAGTCTACAAAGTGTAAAAGTCTGACCATGAAGAAGATCTATGTAGTCCGTCAGAATGGGAAGGAATCGACATCATATACACCTTATTATGCTCATCTATGCATAGATGGAAAAAGTTCCCCTTCATCCACTAGGCATCCATGAGGTTCTTTGGCCAAGAGGTTTCAAGGACCCCAGTGACAAAGAAATGTGGTCATGTGTGGAGACCAAGTTAAAGGATCTCTTGGAGAAGACTGACACTGACCAGGTGAACAACATAAGAAGTTGTGGATATACGAAAACCATATCATTAGTCGAATTTTCAGGGGAATTCATTTACTGCTTCCCTATCTCACTTGCCAAGAATCTTGAAACTCTGTCAGCTCCATACCAATGGGCAGGACTGCTAAGGTGTACCAATCCATCCATCTTGTACAGGAACAGAACAACAAAGGTTGCCACTAATGCCCTTTCTACTCACCTAAAATGTATGCAAGTTGTGAAGTATCACATTTTGAAATGTGGAATCAGAAACCAAGTTTGTATACGAATACTTGGTATCTATACATGGAAAAAGAAGAACTGGAATGGGGTGAGAGAGCTACATATAAGGGACACTTAGAAAACTGTGTAGGACATTTCGCCGATTGAGGGCTGCTCATTAAATGACGTTGCGTGACGTCAGAATATTTGAGAAACAGACAGGTTGTTGAATCATTGGAAATTTGTATTTACATGTGTAGAAGCTGCATAATTTCCCCACATGTGCAATCGTAAGAATAGGTGTAGCAAATAAACCATTCTATCATTGATGGCTACTTTCCGCGTCAAAATCGGAATTATGAGTGAAGTTTCAGGGATTTACTGCATCGTTCCGTATCCAGTTTTTCTCTCTTTGGCCTTTGATCGCTACAGTTTGACAAGTAATCAGTCGGAACTTTATGTCCTTTAATCATCTTTACAAACATTTAATCAAAGCCGACATTGTTATGGCAAAATAGTGTGATTTGATTGGTTGTTAATAAATTGTGGCGTTTTCCATTATGCATAGATTGAACCCTTCGAAATTTTTACTGTTACTGCATACCACCCTGGTTGAAGAAGCCCCGATCGGGAGATGTCTTACACACGGCACGCTATATAGTGCTCATTAATTATGTTTGTAGCCTGAGTCCCCGGCCCTCATCCATAACTAACAAACATTGCGGATAAGTCCATACGTTTTCAAGGACTGAAGGATTTAGCGGATCAGTGAACGAAATATCACATAGCTTCAACGGCGAAATTTTCATAGTGAGGGAACGATATCAATGTAAACTTTGCAAAGGACAACATAGCCGACAAGGCCTCGGTTACACAGAGTCTGGGAAAGGCATTGACCAGTTGAACAAGAAAGAACACAGAAATGCCCGATATGCACTTGTGAAAGAAGTGTCAGAGAAACAGATGTTGGTATCCCTATATAGTAAGGCCCAGAAAGGTAAATGGCTATGTTGGGAGATGGCAATGCAAATGGACATCAGCTGGAATAAGCTCCTCTACTCCTGTTCACCAGAAATGCTGAAATTCTACCTAAACACTATACAGGATACACTTCCTACACTAGTCAATCGGAATACATGGAATAAACATGCTCTTGGACCGTGTGCTCTGTGTGGACTGTGGTGTGGGATGAAGACAAACGCCTCCTCAAATTCCCACCAAAAATAGACACCACGTCACGGAGACCAGATGTCACCATCTATTCTCATGCAAAGAAAGAATGTGTTGTCATTGAACTGACACTACTGGCAGAAGAGAATGTGGCATAACCACAAGCACAAGAAGCTGGATGAGAGTAGAAGTGGTATCCAGAGGATTCACCAACCAGACTCTGAGGACCTGCTTCAAATTCCTTGGGCTGACAAATAAGAAACCAAGAAGCATTGGACTCTGTATCAAGAAGGTGGCTTTAGATACTAAACTATAATTGTAGCTTACAAGAAAACAACAAGAAGTGGTAGTTGGGAGTTAATCGCACAACTACACATCCCACCAGTGGAAAAGACTACCGGGCAGACGCAGCATCACACAAGCAAGGTTCCTGTGACCAGTCTGCCTTAAATGGAAGCTGCTTCCTCTTCGGAGCCCTATATTATGGTTTACAATCTAAGGAATGTTAAGGGGCATTAGTGGCAAGGTGTTGTTCGTCACCTCGCATCAATGTTCCTAGCTTCTACAAAAAACATATTGAATGAGGCTTCCATATGTAAATGAAGAAGAAGAAAAACACAATGCCATTACAGTTACTGACCGGAGAGGGAGGGTTCCCGGGACCAAAGCTCTCAACTCGCCACCACCAATACTGTGAACGGTCCTACCAACCGACTGATGCAGATCAAGCCAGGATGCGGCCACGTACGTGATAAGTTGATATTTACATTCTTGCAAATTGTACACAAAAAGAGGAAATTCTGAGTTTGTGGGTGCGACGAATCTTACGACGGCAAATACATATTATAGACAAAGATTATAAGACAAAGTTGGTAGCATGGCCACCATTTGATTTTTGGCTGCCATTTGGAGCAGAATGATAGCCAGTTTTCAAATTTTTGGGGTGGGGTAGCAGCCAAAAAACAAGTTAATAATCATTATATGATCATATCCTTGAAGAATAAGCTTATAATTACGCTTAATTGTAAAATTTAAGTTTATCGAGGCAATGGCCTATGCTTGCTGTGTACAATTAAAAGAAGGGAAAACCAAGTGTACATGTAAATTCATAAAAAAAATATTAAAATCGGATAAACCGTCTGTTCTTGGAAATGAATAAAAATGCCACTTACAAGTTCAGTCCCAAATTAGTGACAAGGATCACTAGACTTCAGATAACAATGTAGCTATCGGCCCGGTATGCAGCGCAGTGGAGACGAGAAAAGCACTTCAATCAATCAATCAATCAATTTATTTGTTCATCACAATATACAGCAAAATACAATTTTAAAGAAGTATAGACTACAGCAAAAATACAATTTAAATAATTATGAGAAATGTAGTACAACAAGATTAAATGTGAGAGAAAATTTTATATCAGGAGATAATCAAGTGAATGGAATTAAAATAAGTAGGACAGTGATACTGTATAGAAAATGTATCATCAATGGGACAGAGTCAATAATGACATTAACTGCTGTACCAGTGGTGAACGAGGTCAACTGCTAAAACGCAAGCGCGGGTGCAGTGACCCTCTCTAAGATACACAGGTATATGGAGGATATAAAGCAAACAAAAACACACAAAGAACAAAACGCAAATACCGAAACCGTACGAAACACGACATTTAGAATTTACGAGACAACGTTACTCAATCCGACTATTAGATAACGAAAAGAAGTTGACAGAGGAAAGAAAAGGAAAAGAAAAGAAAGTAAAAGAATAAGAATTAACGTCAGACTATATGAACTGATAAGATATTTTTTCATGTTTGTTTGAAGGAGATGAGTGAGGGGGTGGTTTAGGTGGGATGGCAAGTTAGACCAAACCAAGGGACATTGGATTTTAAGTGTATTATTACCAGGGACAGTGTTTTGGAACATTTTTATTGACGAATATCAGCATCCTGGTTTGATAATTCCTGGTGTGTGGGAGTGTGAAAGTTTGAAGATGTATCTCATCAATAAGGTTCGTTGAAAGTCGTTATGGTTTTAAATTGGTACATTTAAAGGTAGCAAGTTGGAGCTATGCATATCTTGGACCTGCCAAGGTTTTAAGAGAATGGAAACGGGGATCTGTATGGGCCAGCCACATGGAGTTGGTGCACGTTTGATGGCTCGTTTCTGGAGTAGGAAAAAGTGAGTCTCACAATGTTTCGCGCAGCCCAAGGCCATAGACCATATGAAAGTACGTAATATAAGACATATAAAGGGTAAGAAGTGATTTTTTGGGAGATATGTCGAACTTTCGAATATTCCATTGTATTTGGAGATAATTTTGGAAATGTGTTTGGTATGAGAATTCCAGGGGACACAGGTTATGTCATAAGAAACCAAGGAATTTCGTAGTTGAACTGGTTGGATATGAGGTTTGTTGCTAATTGTATGTCAAACTTGATATCCGGTTTAACTGTGTTTATTTTTTAAATCATATAGTTATTTTTTTAACATTCAATGATTTTTTAGTTTAACCAGTTATAAATAGCTTTAAGTTCATGTTATTATTGTTCAAGTACATGAGGATCAGGGTGGGAAAAAAAGTATATTTGTGTCATTTCAGCGAACAGATAAAAAATGATGCATTTTATAACAAGTGGAGTGGTCGTGTATATACAAAGAATAAAGAGGGCCCTAAAATGAGCCTGAGGAACTCCGAAGTGATGGAAGCTGGTGGCCGGTTCAGAAAAAGATTGCAATTACATTCAAAACCCTTAGTTGTTTCTATTATCCGGTTAATTCCTGATCCAAGCATTAGCAAACAACCCTGACACCCAGATTTATTATAGCTTATAGAGGAGCATGTCATGATTTATGGTGTCAAAGCCGTGCTGAGATCTAAGAATTATGCCCATTGTGTGGAGTTTATTATCAAAAGGTTTACAGCAATTTTACCCCCCAAGAGAGTTCATAATAGCCATGTATGTAGATAGTTTAAATCCTAAATCCAAATTGACGAGGGGTAAGTATACTATGCATTCGTAATGAATTAAAAATGCGAATGTAAAAACTGTTTCAAGGGTTTAGATATTGATGGAGTACTGATATAAGCCTATAATTTGAAAACAACATCATGTTTGTCGCCTGCCTTGAAGATAGGTATAACATTCGCCTGCTTTAGTAAGCTGGGAAACTATCACAGATGCAAGGAAAAAAGAAAGAGTAAAAATGTGAGACAAGGCACCAACAATGGATGGATAATTTGGTTCAAAAAGATTATTACTATTGATATTTGTCATCTGATGCACTGGTATTGCTTGTTTTTATTAATGTCAGATGTAATTTGAGAAGTTTCTCCGGAGAGGTTGGGTATAACAGGCGATCAGAGATTATTGTAGGCTGCAAAAGGGGTTTGGAAATCAGCATTTGGTTTCAGGGATCTTATAGCAAGAGTGATTCGATGTTAGCAAAACAATTATTGAAGTTTTCGGCAATTGCTGCATTATCGATAAGCCTTGTCCCCGTCACTAGTGATTGAAAAAATTGGGACGGTTGTCTTTCCTATTTCGGCCCAATAAAGTGTTTAAACGTAGTTTTCATAAGTCTTTGGTATTTGCGTTATTTTTTTCAATTTTACTAGTATATATGATTTTTTATTCACGACGCAAAACGAATTAAGCGATTGCGGTATTTGGTGTATTTGAATTTATTTTATCATTTGGTTTGTCAATGATGTTTATATAATTTTATTTTTGTTTGAAGTGATTTAATTAGTCCTGTAGTAACCCATGGTTCTCGGTGAGTTGCGTTTGATATGGGGTTATTTTACTTGGAACAGTGATTGTTCATGGGTTCCGACATTTGGAACTAAATTCTGTAAAGCTTGTCTGGTCCTTCCATGGTGGTCAACTGTGTCCAATCAACGAGGGATAAAGCGTTGTTTAGGCCTGGGATATTATTGGGCTTGAGCTGATGCGATTTCCTTGTCAAGGGTAGGAGTGGAGTAGGCCTCTAAAAGTGAGGAAGATCGGAAAGTGATCCGAAAGATCGTTAATCATAACACCAGAGTTAGTTAATTTGGTTTTTACGATGTCATGGTAAAGATGTTTATCAATTAAGGAACACTAGTACGTCCAGTTCTATGTTTATTTCGAATAGGGCGAGTGCAATGGTGGAAGATTAAATCATAAGAATAGAGCATATGAGAATTATTAACACGGAGTCCTTATTATGGCAGAAGGTCAATATTGAAGTCGCTCATTATATAACATGGATTCTTTTTCACTAGAAATTATGTTAGGTCTTCCCCAACGGAGCTATAAAATCAGAATGAATTACAAATTGGTTTAGACAATACCAACCACAATGTGATGGACTAGATGAACCTCGATAAAAATAGAATCGCAATCGGCACAGAGAGGTCAGGTCTGAGGACGATAACTTAGATCAGAAGGGATGAAAAGAGAGACACCACCTCCTCCGACATGTCGAATGCATCTTCAAATAGTAATTCTCGATGTAAACTAAGGCAGCCTCATGTCAAAATTAACCAAGTTTCAGAGAAAACCGTAAATAGAAAAATGATGTTGTAAAACTGGATTAAGATAATTAGCAATATCGTCAGGTGTTTGTTTAGGCCGCATGTGTGAACATGTTCGTATGTCTTTTGTTTCAATGGTATAATATTGAACTGGTATATCGTGTCGTTCGTGGTGTAGAGGGCTTCCAAAGCAACAGGTTGGAAAGTAGGGATAGAAGCGAAGTCGGGCATAACAATAACAAATACAGAAAGTAATAATTAACAAATCACTACAAAAAAATTGTATATATTACCACAGAAATCAATATAATTTTAAGTACAAAATACTACAAATACATCTACCGGGACCGATGTGGAATATATTTGCTCATGTTTTGTGAAGTCTGTTACATATCACATGTCATGAATGGGGGAAAGAACGGGGTGACGCTAAGTTTCAAGAAAATGGGGAAACAGACAGTTATATGATTTTAATAATTATTATTAGAATTACACTTGGGTTTCCCTACCTACTTAAAAAGGAGGCCACTATGAAATTGTGCGTTATTTGGTCTAGTCTATAGTATAACTACTGGGCGGTTAGTTATCCTAAAAAATGTCGCCTCCGGTAAGTGTGATTCCCGAGCCTGTGTTTATTCGACGTTGTGCCATGGACAAGGTGGTTGCTATAGGGGGCGCGATATCGGATGGAGGTGGGGGTGGTGAGCTAAACAGTTCTGAACAAAGGCTCCAAGTTTTAAGTTTCACAATTTCAGTGTAATTAATCATTGTGGTACCCAGTGCGATCGGAAGATAAAGACAGAGCCGAGATGTGGAAGTCTACTTTACGGTTGACTTTGAATGATTACATTAAAGCACATATTGGATTGGTCTCTGCTCTCAGATCTACTCAATAGATTAAGTGATGGAATTTTAATTTCATACCACTGCACATCCTCCTCATTCAATGCCATACCTTCGGAAAAGTACTACAGGTGGCACGATGGGTTGAAATATTACTATTAGCACTCCTCATACCCACGGTGTGGTGACACTTTTTCAGTAGTGTCATTAAGAGTTAAAAACCGGTCAACTTTTTAACTGCTCCAATCTTGTATCACACACAGCAGCTATCTCGTTATGCTATTTTTGTTATTGCCAAGATTAAGCGGGTTAGACACGAGCAGGCGCGTAACACTGACCTCTACACAAGGATTGCGGGCTGAGTCGACCGATTCGAAAACAACAGGAAGTGCTTTTTTACCTTGGCAATATGCGGGAGGAGGGAAAAACAATGCAGTAACCCTTGTCAAAGTTAAATGAATTTTGTATAACAATTAAACATCTGTGTGGAATATGTGCACCACCACCGCCCACCAAACTGTACTCTTCGCATATTAACTAAGCTCCAGTGCTTCGATTTCAATTGAAAATCTTCTTCTATGAGAAATAGAATCGCAAAATCGGCACAGAGAGGTCAGGTCTGAGACGATACCTTAGATCAGAATGGATGAAAAGAGAGACACAACCTCCCCCTCCGACCATGTCGAATGCAATTCCTCAAATAGTAATTCTCGATGTCAACTAAGGCAGCCTCTTCCAAATTAACCAATTTTTCAGAGAACCCGTAAATAGAAAATTGATGTTGTAAACTTGATAAATAATTAGCAATATCGTCAGAGTGTTTGTTTAGGCCGCATGGGTTAACATTTCGTACTGTAAATTTTTGTTTTCAGGGTATATATTGGAACTGGTAATATTGGTGTCGTCGTGGTGTAGAGTGGTGTCAAAAGCAAAAAGGTTGGAAAGTTAGGAAAATCGAAATCGGGCCATTACAATTAACAAATATACAGAAAGTAATAATTACCAAATCACTACCAAAAATTGTATGTATATTTAACAGAAATCACTTAATTTTTTAAGTTACAAATTTATAAAATACATATACCGGACCGATTGTTGAATATATTTTGCTCATGGTTTGTTGAAGTCTTTACCTATCCATTAGTCACTGATTTGGGGGAAAGAACGTGGGGTGACGCTTTATTAGTTTTTCAAGAAATGGGGAACAGACATTATATGATTTTAAGAATTTATTATGATTTACACTGGTGGTTTTCCCCTACCGCGACTTAAAGGTGGCACTATGAAATTTTGTTGGTTATTTGGGTCTTATTCTATAGGCTAATACTGGGGTTATTTATCCAACGAAGAAATGTCGCTCCGGTAAGTGTGATTCCCAAGATCCCCTGTGTATTTTCGCGTTCTGTGGCATGGACATTTGGTTGTGATATAGGGCGCGATCATTAGGATTGGAGTTTGGGGGTGGTGAGCTAAACAGTTCTGAACAAAGTCTCCAAGTTTAAGTTTCACAATTTCAGTGTAATTAATCATTTTTACCAGTGCGCTCTAAGATAAAGCAGAGCGAGACTGTGGGACATTCTACTTTACGGTTGACTTGATGATGCCCTAAGCACATTTTGATTTTTCTCTGCTATCAGAAGCTCCTCATAGATTAAGTTGTGGAATTTTAATTTCACATCCACTGCCATCCCCTCATTCATGCCAATACCTTCGGAAAATACACATGTGGCACAATGGGTTAATCTACTATAGCACCCTCATACGGTGGTGACCCCTTTTTCATTAGTGTCATTTAAGTTAAACAGGTCAAACTTTTATTGCTCCAATTCTTGTATCACACAGCAGCTCTCTCGTTATCTAATTTTTTGTCATTTGCCAAGATAGCGTGGTAGACACGATCAGGGCGGCGTCCCACTGACCTCTACACATGATAAGCGTGAGCGGTCCTGAGTCGCCGATATAAACAACAGGAAGTTGCCTTTTCTTTCTACTTGGCAACTATGGCGGGAAACAATATGCATACACCTTGTCACCGATTAAATGAATTTTGTAAACAATAAACAAATCTGTGTGGAAATGTGCACCCACCACCCGCCCACCAACTGTAACTCTTCGCATATTAACTAAGCTCCCTTGCTTCTAATTTCATGAAACTTCTTCTATAGTCCACGTGTTTGGATGTGTACCCTCGACGATTCTACTCTAGAAATTCGACAAAATGTGCACTGATGCATAACGCTCAACTTATTGATGACACACCACACAAACGTCAATATTGTAATTGCAAATGCGGTAACCAAAAAAAAGCTAACACGGTCGGCGCCTACATTGTCCCACTGGCAGCACGAAAGACCTATTAATCCAGTTATCTAAACCCTTGACTCAGCAGGCATTCTAATTAATCCCAAAACCAGTCCCAATATCATACATAATATCCGGATAAGCCTAAAATAAAAAAACAATTGTTTGATTGGCGTCACATAGTGAAAAAAATAGCGTAGGTAGTCTGTTTTTTTTTTTATGTTCACATACCAGACACACATATATTACACCATACCAAACCAAATGGCACATCTTCACGTTTTTTGTAACACATCTGTTTTATATTTTGGTCATTTGAATGCCTGCAATCCTTTATAGTACCGAAAATATATGTCATTAAATTCCTCTTTTGCATTCACGTTTTCATACCATTTTTTTGCACACACCAAAATAAAAATATTTAGGGTCGGCAGTATATAAATAGGGTGGTCGGGTTCGCCAAGCAACAAATTTTTTTTAGGCCTAAAATTTTATATCGGCTAGTGTCAACATAGTCTTTTAACTTGTGCTATCATAAGCTTTATATCGCACGTGATTAAAAAGCCTGGATGTCAGAAATCCTACTAATATCTTCACTAGATTATTGAACAGGTGCATTATGGAACCAAATTAAGGGCAGTCACAGCACTCTAACCGAAGCTACTCATATCTACCTCTCCTCAGCCTGTTCCCTGGACAATCAAACTAATCAATCTAAATCTACTCCACATGGCACTAACCAAACCTAATCTACTCCTGATTCAAAAACTCAACCCAATCAATTCAACTACGACAATCTACTCAGCGTCGTACCACTCAGCCAGAATCGACTCAACTCCCCAGAGGCGGACTGGGTATCATATCCGGCCGTGGAAAAAAATTTACTTACCACCCATGAGCTTATGAAATCAAAGGACCTATGTATATAAAATGACACCAGCAAAAACAAGCCACTACAATAAACATTGTTGATCGAAACATTCACAAGCTTAAAGTAGATTACCTCACCCCGGCACTGCTATCTTGGAGGTGTACGCGTAAAGGCTGTTCAGACCACCATTCTCAGCACATCTTTGTCCCACCTAGTAGACCCCATAAATTTTCCACTGTCACCAAAAGAACTGCGATTTTTTGGAAAATTTAGGACCGTTTTCACAATAAGACCTCTTTTTTAAAGATTTTTTTCCAAAAATGGTCACCCAGACCCCATTTTAGAATATTTACAAGTTATATCACCGAAAACCTCTGATTTGGAGCATTTAGCTGTCTCCTACTACCTAAAGAATTCTTATTTTTGCACATCCCCTGTCACTGATTGCCCCTGGGTTTACATTCCGTATCCATTTCATAGTGGGTCCCCTCCCGGTTTTAACTCTAGTCTGCCTCAGCAATTTTTTAACAAAAACTCCCGAATGGGTTATGTTGCCACAGCTCCCTGTGATTTTTTCTTAACTAACACCCATTTCCTATAAATACTACAGGATAACTTTAGAGTTTCTTCTTTCCATTGAGAAAATAAGAGGAATGTCCCTGTTATCAACTGCTGGAAAGATCCTGGCTAGAACCATTCTTGTTGACTCACTTGGATCAAGGTCTTCTTCCAGATTCAATGTGGCATTCAGAAAGATAGTGGAACCACTTGACATACGGTCAGAACAAAATTCGCCTCTCTACCTTACTTTCATTTCATGACTAACCAAGGCGTTTTGATTCCTTCATCCGTGAGGGTCTTTGGAATATCATGGCCAAGATTGGATGCCCCCAGATAAATTCATCTCATCATTGTGCGTCATTTCACGATGGTATGGATGGCGATTGTTCATGATCATCTGAACGATTCTAAATATAAGAGTAAAGCAAGGATGTCGTCTAGCACTAGTCCACTTCAGCATCATGTTTTAGTGTCCATGCTTCAAGATGCTTTCCTTCCGCAACGGCTGTCCTGGGATGGTATCAAACTCACCGTTGTACCTATGCAAACTGTTCAATTTGGATAGCTTCAAGATAAAACCAAAGAATTTGCCGTGCTTCGTTTTTGCTGTTGACTGTGCCCTATCATCTGGCACACATAGTTTTATGCGAAACAGCATGACCTTTTCTCATTTTTGCCAGTGACAACTTGGCTTGCACCATCAGCCAAAAAAGACTGACGTCATGATACCAACCTGCTCCCTGTTAAGCCCAGAATTGAAACCACTAGCACGTTAAAAATCCAATTAAAGCTAACAACAGCATTTACAAGTTCACATACTTGGTGAGCAAGTGGTCCCGTGATGGTGCTCGTTGATGATGAATCAACAACCAGATTGCAAACACCAGCGCTGCGTTTGGCCGTCTGCAGGTAAAAAAGTCCTTGGGAACAGCCAGGGAATCATATGGGACACCCAACTAATGATCTACCAGGCTATTGTCCTGCCATCCCTCCTTATATTGTGAAACTTGGACCGTGTAACGCCATGGTAGGAAATTAAATCATTCTGTGTCCACAGTCTTTTCCATATCTCAAATTGTGGTCTCATCATCGCCACAGAACTTCATCACCTCCTTAATTGTCTTGTCATGGTCATCTTCATCACTGAATGTATGAACGAACGATATCAACTAAGTACCAACTTCCCATTATGACTCACTATGACGTCATAAGCGATGAAAGTACTGCATATGGGGGTGAAAATTGATATTGTCGCAACTTTTCTGACTCAAAAATTATTCTAGCCTAAACGTCTCCTGAGTATATAAAACTAGTCATTTTTCATCAACATGGAAATCGATATTCCTATCTAATCTATCTAATCCGGTGTCCAATCGGTTTGTCTATCCATTTTGTGGGATTTAGAACACGAAATTGGTATCGAAATGTTCCATCGATCCTAAATTAGATTTCATCAAAGGTTGGCTTTTAGCGGCTACTTTAAGGTGTATAATATGCAATGTTCGTTTCTCTCTCGTCTCTCGTGTAATTTTTGTCTAAAAGTCAGGGCCCTTCGCCCCCGATTTTTGGTCTAACCGGCCCCCCCTCTCGCGGCGGGGCCGGGCCGAGAGAGTGTATGTATGATTAAGTAATGTATGTGTAGTGGTGGGGCAAGGACGGTGAAGACTTCAGAGTGTAAAAAAGAGGCATGACAAATATAATACTTCTACAGACCTTTAAATCAATAACTATTGAACATTTAGATTAATTGTGGTCCTCACGAATCAGGAGACCAATATCATGTAATGGAAAAGAGGCACAAGATATGAAGGATAGATTAATGTACCATCACATTGGAATTGTTTGAGAGTTCCTGGGCCACAAGACTTATATGGATGGTATTTGAAGTTGTTACAATATTTTTCTTCGAGGGGATTACGTTATAGGAACCACCTTCCTGTCACAGAGCTTCGTAAGTATACTTATATTTGCATCCAAATTGTTTCATCACAATATCGCTAAGTAGTAGCCGGGGACAGCACTATACCTTTATATTATGGGTATGTACCCACAGTTTTACTTTTTCCTAAGGATCCACACAATCAAAGAAGTTGCTGACGGCCCAACACTTAACTTACTAGCCACGGCAGAAAAAGCAGTTGCAATTACTTCATAGCTTATAACTACACAGGTTTAAATCTTTTCTGTATGTTTTTCCTATTATCTTTATTTTTGCTTTCTGTTTTTCTTTTTCTTCCTTCTCTTTTTATTGACCGGCCCAAAGTGGCCCAATTCCAAGCGGCCCGTGTGGAAATTTCCACAGCAGGGCTATGGTCAGTCCGCCTATGCAACTCCCAGATCCCTGTGGGATTGGGACACATGATGCAGGTAAAATGTGGCTTGACCATTTAAAAGGGCCCTATAGTGCATTAATCATGTATGACATTGAAGTTTTATTACTCCTCATGAATATTCATGTAAACATACAAAATTATGCTATTTCATTGCTGATTCTAATTATTAATTAGAGAACTTGCAAGGTTTCGGCCGGACATGTTTTAGATTTTGATATTTAGGGATCATTCCTTTCATTTCGTAAAAATGATAAAATCTAACATTCCGTCACTATGTAATACACCCACCGACCATGGTTAACGGGAAATAGGGCACATTATATACACATAAAAATATTTCTGTTATTTGATGTGGTGGATACTTGTCCTGACGTTGTCCCTAATATAGTTGAGACTATTCCCACAAAATTCACAGGAGGGAAAAAAGTTCCCATAAAAACCTACTACTTCCCCCATCACTGAAATAGTCGTTGGTTATGGGAACTTTTTCCCTGCATCGCCGCCTGCACGTGATTGAATGTGAACCGATCAGCGACCCGACCTTTGCTATATTGCTTGAAAATTTGGGGGTGGTTTCCATTTCACCGCTCAGCAATTCTCCGTTAATTTGGACTCACAAAAATTGAGAATCTCGATGCCGTAGATTGTGCTAATACCGTAAATAAGTCATAGGTCCTAGGGCAGTTTCAAGAAATTTGTGGGGAGAGAGCCGCGGATGCCGCATTGGGATTGTACCATGACTAGCTATCTAGCTAGCTTTGTACGTTTGCCGTGGCAGACCTGATCTCGACGAGTTCATTGCATTTTTTTCAAAATATTTTATATGTTATAATAAAACAAATATTGACTGCTCTATATTCGTGAAATGGTGCAAACGCCTCCACTCGTTGAGTGGACGACCATGGGCCCTACTATTTGCCCGAGCCGACCGTCTACAGTCACCTTGGTAATTATTGTGCACCG
>JAMKCH010053740.1:0-22828 GCA_023653785.1 Ophioderma brevispina
AAATTGCAGATATCTCAAAAGTGGAATTTTGACGATATTCATTATGGCGCGCAGGATTTCTCGACAAACGATTTTATCCTAGAGAGATGTGATAAAAAGCAAATTGAAGTATACTAATTGGGCTATAGAATGAACCACCACGGGGCCCATAGCATGGGAACATGATTTAAGGGGGTCAGTAGTTAACAAAACGAAACAAATAATTTATTTTTACCTTTCTGCTACTGACCCACCTGTACCAAAGAATTTTCCAGCTTAAGATTTCAGATGGGATTTTTGATGGAAAGCTTACATCAGGGCAAAAAATCAGTACTTTCGATTTTTTAGGGATACCTGATATGTGAAAATCTCTCGTTGGACCTTTAAGTAAGATATTTTTGTCCCCTTGTTTTAGAGACGTACTCTCAAAGCACTTGAGAATAAATCTGCAAAATCACACTGAAAATACGGCAAATGACTATTATTGTTTAGGTTTACCATGAAAAAAACTAGCGCTAGCTTTACTCAACTGAAAATATCTGTTAAAATTCGTAGTCATTGCCAATAACTAGGGATAGCCAAAGAAGAAAGAAGAAGAAAGAAATAGACAGCTATACTGATTTGGCTCGATCATTTTCACAATTATGATGTATCTGGGAAAAACCCAACCGGATGCCACATTTGGTAAGTTGCAAGATGTGTCTGTTCGTTAATAGTTTATATCACCTGCAAACAGGCAGTAGATGAATATGTAATTACACTAGTATTTTCCCTGGAAATGTAATGAGCACATGCATTCTGCCTACTGATGTATCGGATCAAGGGACACAAAGCCCTGTAGGCAGGATGTCTTGAAATCAGGCAAGTGTGGGAAATCTGACGGGGTTTTCCAAATTGAGTCACCTCTAAATACCTGAGCCGTGAGGTCTGTTGTCTGCTTCATGGGAGTATCTTGATCTTACACCCTGGCGATTGTGCACTGCTGCTGGTACAGTCCCACTGCCTATGTGAGAGGGTCTTGGGGGGAATTAAGTTAGGCTGGTTGGGGTCGGGGGGAGGCCCCTGGAAAACACATATGTGTTATTAGAAATTTGACAATTATTTTGACCCCATTTTCATTACAGCTATGAAATCTTAATTTTTTTTTGGACCCACCCGGGTGCAACTGCTTCCCCCCACCACCCAAGTACTGAAACAGCATCCGGATCACTACAGATTATCGCAACATGTCAAAACACTGAAAAGTTAGTAAAAAGTATGTAATCTTATTTTCAACACCAGTTTCGGCATTTAAGTGCATTTTTATGGATTTGTTCTCGGTATAAATAGTTGCATTAGTGTCAAATTCTCAACCACACCTTTTAAATATATGTGAAGTATAGTCAATAATTAGTTCCCATGTAGCATTATTCACATTGCCACATCAAAGTTCTGTATTTGTGGACTCATTTACTCATTTGAAGTTTTTATTGCCCAATGCAAAACTACAATGGGTCTCAGAAAAAAGTTAAGAGAATTTGCTAGAGAATTTTTGTAAGCATGTTAGAGTCAAAACTGTCCATGAAGTGTAAAGAGCAGATCCTTTGCTATACTCAATGGCTGGTATTCTGAAAGGGAGTCTAAATTTAGACCGGGGTTTAACCAAGTCGTTCTACAGGAGGGACCTTTTTTCCTTTCCAACTACTCTAAATGTGCTTGTTATAAAAGGTGAGAAACATATCATAGATGGGGGCTGAACAGCCATCCATGAGGATTTCTCACCCGTTTTATTTAAACTGAACAGTATCTTGGAAGAAAAAAGGTCCCACTCTTGTAGGATAACACTCGTTTAAACCCAGGTCTAAAAGTTAGAACTCCCTTTCAGAATACCCGCCATTATTTAAAATTATTTTACCACATGTATAAAAAGAGTTACTCTCTGAATGCAAAAAGTGGATTTCCACTCGTGCAAGGGGTTTTAAATGAGGGGACAACAGGTGTAGGTGAAAAAACACACCTTTGAAAGCAGGAAAGTTGAACCTTTTGATTAATAAATACACTCTTTCAGATTGACCATTCACTATTACACGCATGTTAGAGTGAAATTTACCATTAAAAAGGTGTTGTCTCCACGTTACTCCTTTTCCACTCTTTTGTTACAATTTGGAAAGTGTGTTGAAAAAAGTGTTTACACAAAAAAATTTTCAACCCTTGTAGATCTGTACAGGTTGTTGTTTTGTAACATGTAAGTAAGTTGTTGTTCAGATGGCTTCTGCCAAATGAATGCAGGTTATTTGGGAAGCCATCTCCAAAGCCATTGACCTAAGGTGCAAACGAGAGATTTCAATATCAGGTGTCCCTATTAAAAAATTCAAAAGTACCCGCTTTTTGGCCCCCTGATGTATGTAAAAGCTTGTACATTGAATATTACCCCATCTGAAAGGATTAGCGGCTTTAAATGTTTTTTTCAAAAATTTTGAAATTTTAATTTCGTATAGGAGCAGATACGAACTTCAGCCTATGTTTTACATTGAAATATAAGAAAATCAAACATCATTATTTTTCTCTCTTTTAAGACCATTTCTGTAAGCCAATATAGGTAAGAAATCTATGAGTGTCTATCTATATGAAATACTACTATGACACAATATTGGGTGCCTCAAAATCTCTCGTTGCACCTTTAAGACTAGGCTTGTTTTGGACTCATTTTAATCATGCACCTTTCATATCCGATTTGAATATGTTATTAGATGATAAGTTTGAAATATTTTTGAAAAGAAAAATGACAAATTTGGACCTCTGAATGACATATAGTAACCTGGGCCACTTTTCATGAAATTGTGCAGCCAAAACCAATATCAGTAGGAATCCAACTTGTCATGTGAGTGCAAGAAGGTCGTAAGTACAATTTAGCTGCATGTGAAACATAAATTTTAGTGCTGCCAGTATGGATGACTTTAAGTATATTTCCTTGAGTCAGTCACAGCTGTTTGACACCCATACAAACGGTATATTATTTTTAGAACAATTTTAAGCAGTTGGCGACACAATTGTGACCACTGATATAAGAGGGATATGCAAGAGCTATCATCTCTGCAAAAATCAGGACAATCCAGGTGGGAATTTGCCATATTAGGCCTACAACAAGGTTAGAATTTGGATGTTTAATAGCGCCCTCTAATGCCCTTCTCCATTAGAAACCGATGGAGGGAGGAGAAAATTAGATATTTCTAGGGAAAAATTGTATTGCCCGCAAGGAAATGTGTTAAAATTTACACAGAGTGGTAGTGACTAACTTAAAATATTCCAAATCAGTGTCAAAAAGTGTGTCGCCGCCAATATTTTTTGTTTATTCTGGTTTTGTCATAATAAATGGGACTTCAACAGCTGGCAGTCGCTCTTGAATGAAAATGGTCTTTTGGTTGGGACTGTGTGCCTGAAAAACTATTTGAAGAGCCTCTGACCAAAGACTTGGCATAAGAGTAGTTTGCATGGAATTTCTGACAAATGGAAACAATGGCACTTTGAGCCTACATTAAAGATGACAAACTCGTTGTGTTTTAATCAGTTGATTCAATGGAGTTCCTGGATTTTGTTGGGTCCCCATGCTCTTTCCGAAATAAGAGGGACTAGCTGCAACTGCAGGATTATGATAGGGGTATCCGATTGCAGCAGCACAGTTGTATTTTTTCTTGTATTTGGCTAGTTTAATGTATATATTTTATCAAAGTATGAGAACAAGTCCTACAGGGTATAATTTAACTGCAAATTGGTCCCAGTTACGGGGTTATATTTCACTGAAAGCAATATATTTCACCATAAACGGGGTCCCATTAGGTTATTATTACACTGAAAATGGGTTCTGGTAGGGGTCACTTTTAGAACCACTGGTGGACAAGAATGGGTCCTAGCCAACCCATGAGAACCCTCTGGGTTGACGTGGAAAATCATATGTTTTAACTTGTAAAGGTGGACTCAGAGAAAAAATTTGTCAAAATATTATGTTTGTTGTAAAAATTAAAAAAATAGTCATCTCGAATTAAAGCTCACGAACATTAAAATGCACCAATTCCAAAGTTGAGATGAATGAAAGTTTTCGTTTGATGTATAAAATTTATGATAGTATTACCTGCATAGGATACAGTGTCTAACAAAAACTCCGGATCTGGAATTATAACCAGGTTGTGATTTCTATAATGAAGGGACATCAATTTGAGTTAGCTATTTCACACAGTGATTAGTATATGGACCAGCATTATGTATATTTTTAAAAACAAAAAAACACGATTTGTTGAAAAATATTTTTAGTTTTTTGATTTTTAAAATTTCCGAGTCAGCCTTTAAGCAAAGATCAGTGGCATACTGCAGGGACCGGCTCATGTTATCAAAGGCCTGCTGAAACTGTGTGTCGTCGTCGTTGGGAGAAGGGTGACTTCAAGGCTATCTGGAGCTGCCTAATGAGAGAAAGAGAATAAAAAAGTTCTTACAGAAACAACTTGCTGCATGCAAGTAAAAAAAAATGCCCCAAAATACAGAAGGTGTCAAAATAGGTTTGATGTTCTCAGCTGCAAGCACACACTGAAGCAGCACAGTACATTGGGATCACTATGGTAGAATGTCTTTAGATGTGTATGGTAAAAACTGTGTCCCGGCACTTATTGGAATCATACTATTTTACCCATTGCTCATTAAAGCGGCACTGGCCACATTTTCAGAAAATAGAAATTGTAATTTGCTCGAAAATGCTAGCCTAGGCCATTGGAAGAATAGAGATATTATTTTACACATGAAAATAAGGATACCCAAAAGCAGCATAGGGACATTAATAAGAGGCTTAAAAGACCATCCGGTTTTTGTAGGCTTAATTTTAAGTTTGTCTGTTAACTTCAATAGCTTTACATGAATATTATAACTTTGTACTCCATTTATATTAAAAATACAAAGGTCACAGATGGGTCCAAAAAGGTTTGCAAGCCATGAGAATCAACTCTGGAGCGGCATTTTCTGTGTTACAAGCATCTTCCGCATCATCTTCTGAAAAAATCATTCTGTTTTACCCATAAGGCGTGGTGATTTTTTTGGCATAATCATTATAAAGCTTTATAACCATTCAAAAAATATCAATTTTGAAAAATCTAGGGGGTACACTATATTCAATGTGTGCGTGTCTCTTTAGCCTTGATCAAGCCTGTCTGCTAAGAACCGACCAAACTTGTTATTTTAACACCGGACTGCATAATTAATTTGATTCTCACTTATTTTGAACATTGTGGTTTCAGGTTTGAAATCAGTGCTTTAGCATTTAAGGGACTACCTGTCTAGAGGAAGATTAAATAAACAAAAAATGTACACTGGCCTGGTGGTCTGTTGGGCACATGGCTGGATCAGGATCTACTGGTCTAGGTATAAAACACAAAAACACCTGTGGTGGTCAGGTGCAGTGGTTGCACTACTCAGAGGCTCTGCCTGAGTTGAACTTACTGAACTCGCTATTGGAAGCATGGGGGAACATTGGCCAGGTGAAATTGGAAACCTCCAAATTAGGGAAATTCCACCATTTGTTAGTTTTTAGGGAGGGGATATGCGTCACTACGTATATGATGACATTATTATTATCATAGAACAAATGGTGAGTTGGTTTAGAGCACTATTGAACAAGGCTTATTAGTGTCTCTTTAACTCCTATATTTCACGGTGAGCCCTTGGAGGAGAAAAATGCACCAATCTTCTCTTTCTAATTCATTTTGAAACAATTCATTGTGAATAATTCAGTATGTTGGTGCAGACACTATTAAACATTTATAATCTTACCGCTAAAGAAAGAAGTGTTACCAGTTTATGAAGATTGAGTCTCAAGCTAAAGGCAGCATCGGTTGTTTTGGTACATAAGAAGATTGGTTTTGAGAAAGAGTTTTAATCCCTAAGGCATTGATTTGGGTTTATCGCACCTTATCACACCTTTTTGGAGTGAGTGATTTTTACTCTTTTTGAGTGGAAATTCACTCTTTTAAGTACACACCAGTCACTTTGGAGTGGTTTACAAGAGTTTCACTCTTTTGGGGATGAATTTTCACTTGTTTACCTTTAGAATATGTATAAGGAATGTTAAGTTGGTTACTTGCTTGGGGAAGAAAAAATGACAACATTTGGTTCAGGTTGTAATATTTAATACTAAAAATGACTTTATTAATATACTTTCATCATAATGCCCTTTCACCATGGTCATGTCTCATTGGTTGGTCAATGTTCATGCTAAGAAAAAGGGCAAAAAGCAAAAGAGATTCTAAAGTTTCTCTATATGAAACCCTGTAAGGTTCTTCATCGAACAGGAAAAGAGTTCTTTGATTGTTGCATACGGCACCTTTTTAAGTTAGTTTTGAGTTCTCAGATTTTAAGAACCATTTTTTAGGCTTCCATTTCACGGGTTCCATATAGAGAAAAAAGGTTTAAGTTCTAAGTCAAAAAGGTTTCTTAGCATGTTCTTGTTGTTCGCCATAACACTTTCTTCATATACCATAATTTTTCAACACTTGTAGATTCTTTAAGGTGCAATAAGAGTTTTTGGGATATCACATATATATGTCATTATTTCCGTATATAAAGACCCCAATATTTTTCTTTACCTGTAGTTCATAACAGAAAGCCTTGAGAAGAAAACCAAAATGCGAATTTGATTTGCTGTAATTTCAATCGACGGAATAGTATGGCTTCTATAGTAACTGCAGAAATATTTCACAACTTTTGTCCAAGAAATAATTCTCAGCTTAATCTTTCCATGTGGAGTAATTTTGATAGAAATTTACATTAAGCACAAATCAGAATTTTTAGGGGACACCTGTTATGTTAAAATCTAGTGTTACACCTTTAACATAACTAACTGAGATAGCCCTCTGAGTAAACAAATCCAAATAGTGGCCTTCTGTTGTAAACATTAACACCATTTCAGCCTGATATGCTAATACTGTTGATATGCCTTCCAAATGACCAACAAAATTAGTGCTTAGATGGCAATATAGTATCGTACAGTATCAAGTACAGTGGGAAAGTGTGTTCTGGGTGGATCAAATTGACATGAGAAGACGGGCGGTAGATTCAAGAACAGCTTAATGACAGTACAGGTTTTCAGTGGTTGTGATTAATATCCTGAAAGTAAGAAAAATTTCTATAATATTTAAATAAGGCATTTAAGCTGCCTTAAAGGCTGACTCAGAGGATTTTCAACATATAATTTTTCTGAGTATTATTGGGAAATAGGAAATAGCCACCAAAACTAAGATAGTCACCTAAAATCCTCAATCAACAGTTTGAGATGAATCAGACTTTCCGGTTTTCATGCAGTTAAACATTTATGTATAGTATACAGTGCCCATAGGATACTGTGTATAGAACAAAAATTTCTGGCATCCGGAAGGAAAAATTTTAACAAAAGATGTTTTTTTTTCTATATGAAGGCTTCGATTGAGCTTAGTATTTCACAACAGTGATATATTATGGACAAGCCATGGGACATGCAAAAAAACATGATTTGTTTGAAAAAATTGAGGGCGCCTCCTAGGAAATATCTAGGTCAGCCTTAAGATGAAGGTAAAATTTGACAGGAGCAGAGCAGCAGCCTCAAATGAAACGAGAGTGTAAAAGTAAATAAGAATATCTTATAATTGTTATCTATGCAGGAATGGGCAGGAGAGATAGGCCTTGGCCATAAAAAAACACCTTATATGCTATTTTTATATGTTAAATATATATGAATTGTGATACGAGTGACCCCCCCCAACCCCCCCCCGAGGCCTAATCAATGACATACCACAAGATTTCTTGCTTCCAGTGTAACAACCTGTGTCTATAGGTAAACTCAGTGCAAAATGGGAAATGTTGTATTGTACGTAATATATCGCGGACCGTTTTAAAGGGACAGTATTTTGTTTTGATTCCAGAGCTTCATACACCAAACCTTCCTACAAAAAGCCTGGGATTTTTAATCTCTGAACCATGTATAGTATATGTCCAATCGTACGTGCAAATTAATATTTTACTCTGAAAGAAATTCGTCTGTCTAAATAACAGAAATTAGAAAACATGGCCTATGGTGAATTGTGATACAAACATTTGCTCATAAAATTAAAATGGCATGGCAATGAAATCAAATGGAATTTTGGAAAATAACCTTTCTCGTGCATATCCCAAAGATGAACCATAAACAAAAATGAGGTGCTATGCTCACTCTAAATAGACCATAAAATAAACACCGCTCCATGTTTTGCCAAATTGTTCGCAAAAGTTACCAAAGATCGGCCCATTACAAGTCAACATGATGATAACCATTGTGATTGCATGATCGTGGCAGATTTGCTAACCTGAACCATATAAAGTGTGTTATAAAAAGTACCAAGTACTTGTCAAATAGTGATGTTACCATTAGTAAGTGCAGATTTTACACGCTTGAAATTAAATCTGTTCTTGTTAAAATATCTTACAGGTGCATTTTGTGATTCCAGCACCTTCTGTTTTATTCATGGTTCACAAGATATACTTGAGAAAAGCCTATTTTCCAAATTTGTGCTTATCCCAATCTTGCAGTTTTGTGTTATGAGCAAATGCTTGTTTCCCGCGGTCCAGGCCACTGTGCTGTAATTTCTATCCATTTACAAACAGAAAATACAAAAGTGCAAATTTCTTACAGATACAAACAAATTTGTATGTAAGATTAGGTACACAGGGACTACTATTAAGGCTAACAGTTCAGTTCAGATGATATAAAAATCTCAATTTTTTAAAGGTAAGTCAGGGTGACGAGGTTATGGTTTTGCAGTGGAAATTTAGCTGAACAAGTGACCAATAATAATCATCCCTTTTTGAAAAATTTCTCACCCCGGGGCACTTATTACAAGTAGTTTTGGGCCTTTAACCTCTAATTCAACAGCTGCTGGAAACGTCCTTCCAATTTGAAATAGCCAGGAAATTGCGCCATGTACGTGTATACGCTCATCCATTAGTTGTTCCATCGGTTTCGGGCAAGTCAGATAGAGATCATTAAGGTCCATGGCCCATCGCTTATAGCCTCCGTCCCCTAATCCCAGATTTTTATTTACCCGGAAGTGGTCACATTTTGCTATCAGTAGAGAGCACTATGTTTTCTCATTTACCCTTGAAATCTTAGAGCCAACAGATGTTTGGTTTGGAAAGTTAATAGCGAAATTGCCCCATTTTGGTCGACCAATATTAATTTTAACACAGTACTCTATGAGGCTTACAAATCACGTTTTAGCTTCACAATCAAAACGGATTGAATTCGGCGCAAAACTTTACAGAAGGGTGTTGGCGTAAGGCCCAATCAATCCAAGATGACACTTTCTTAGCCGTAAATCGGGGGCCATCCCCCTTTAACGTAGGTTACACTATTGCAATCTGGACGGACCTAATTTGGTCGTTTCTAGCTCCGACATTACTACATCAGTGATTCCCGAGTTCCTATCTACAAAATCGCTTCTTTTTATGACACAAAACACATTGTTTAGCATTAACCCCTCATATTATAGTTTATACGAGATGATTACAAACACAGACTTTTGGCAAAGCTCAAATTTTGAACATTAGGGGCGCTCTTCAAAAATGTGCTGTTTGGCTTTAAAAACCCTTTTTCACAACAACTACAATCACCACAACTACTCAAACAACTACAACAACAGGGGACAAAGTAATCCCTATGGTCTTTCTAGCCTTAAGTCGGTGACACCAAAGTATACTTACATTATGTCCTTCAATTTCATTTCATCATCCTCTTTGTAAGGCTAATCCTACCCAGTGACATGATATTTCACTTGCCCGCCTTTATTTCTTGTGACACCCATAAAAAGTTGTGGATTATAGATATATAGTATCCCTTTAAATCAGGCATATATGTATAATTGTTCATATAGTAACAATAAAAACCCATTTTGTGAATGGGGCCCATAAAAACCTAGCACTTTTGAGAACATTCCCCGTATGTATCCATGCACAATACGGAAAATATTCCTGGCTATGACGTTAGTCGTCAAATGTCTTTTTATGAATGCGAAATGTCCACATGGCAATAGTGATCTGTGAATATACATGCCTTGAATATCATCAAGTCTTTTGGTGGTCACAACAAAATCAAACAAAGCTAACGTATTTGGTAATTTCCTGGATGTGTCTAATTACAAGCTTATCTCTTTCAATGATATTAATATATGACTCTGTGTGATACACACATCCCTCCCCCTAAATAGAATCCCAAAAACAAACAAAAAAAAAAAAAAAACAAAAAATATATAATTTATGTGAAAAAAAGTACGATTTGTTTGAAAATCTCTTTTATTATGACAGAACACGAATAAAAAAAATCTCAATGGCGAAAACACTTTTTACAACTACCGTGAGTCAAAAAAAATTGACCCTGATTGTGTCCCCATTTTGATTTTTAAAATAATTATACACATATGTGACCCACCATTACAAACCCCCGGAACAATCGCAGTGACTTATCCTCATTGATCAGAGCAGTCAGACATAGCCTAATCCCCAATTCATCTCATCTTTAACAATCAACAAGTAATGACTTTAATTGCCTTTTATATAGACTAATCCCCCTAACCAAATTCACCCAACAAAAGCTGGCAGACAACTGTCCACATAAAAAACATGCACGTTAGCAACCTTCCATTTCTTTTGTTGACTCAAGGTAAAAAGAATACCTCCATAGATGCAAAAGACTGTGGGTACAGCTGGTGGATTAGTCTATATAAGGCACTAAATCATACTGCCTTTTATGTTAAAATGAATGACCTTGGGATTAGTATATTTCTGACTGGCTCTTGATCAAATGAGGGTAGTCACTTGCAACTTATTCCTGGTGTTTTTTTGTAAATGGTGGGTCCAGTATGTGGTATCTTCGGAAGCTTATTCATTATCTTTAATTGCTGCAAAGATCTTTCACATCGGTTAAGTATAGACAGATCTACCGTCTTTCAATCAGAAATCTGCATTGATAATAGCCCGGATTTCTTCTGTCCACTGATTCCCTTCGCTGAACGCTTCAGGGCCTTTGAATGAATCCGTGGACAGAGCAGAAAACCGACTACTTGATTCAACGACTGTAGCTCGGACTCTACATAACCGATGTGAAGATCTGTGGCCGTAAATTAAACTATAATGACCCAGCTCAGATGATACCAAATATGTTAGATGTATGTTATTAAAAATTCAAAATGGCTGGACACAATCAGTGTCCAATTTTTTTTTTTAACTCACCCTTTATATTGGAGTATTATTCCCCTAACAATCCTTTGTAAATTTGAGAAAATTTCATTTGGACAACTATGGATTTTTCATAAAAATCTATTTTTACATGTCTTTCATGGGAAATAGGCATATAAGGGTGTTATAACATACAAACATGACCTTTGTAGGCCTTATATGGCAAGATTCCACAATGGATCTTTC
Source organism: Ophioderma brevispina (assembly GCA_023653785.1). NCBI lineage: Eukaryota > Metazoa > Echinodermata > Ophiuroidea > Amphilepidida > Ophiodermatidae > Ophioderma > Ophioderma brevispina. The sequence goes on from JAMKCH010053740.1 coordinate 11,422, forward strand.
TGATTTTTGCGGAGATTATAGCTCTTGCCTGTCCCTACTTCTATCAGTTGTCGAAATTGTGTTACCAGTGCTTAAATTGCTCCAATATAAGAGACACTTGCATGGCGTCAAACAGCTGTGGTATAAGGGATATGATGGACACGAGTGGCTACCAGGGGCGGGGAAGGGGGGCAGGTTTCCCCCTGACGACTTTGGCCGGGAAAAAATTGCAAATCATGCTAAATCAGCCGTTTTTTAGCCTCTGACCGGCAAAATTGGCCTTCTCTATGGACCCCCCTAAGACGGAAAATTTTCCCAGACTGGGAATTTGCCCTCAGAGCGGGCAGGCCCAATATGCCACTGATGGAAGCAAGAATCCAATGGAGTGGGCCTGCAAGTTTGAGATTCCATCGAACAATATAGCTAATCTCAGACCTTTCACTGTGTGGAGTCATGCATCATACCTGTTTTTCAAAAAGCATGCAAATACACATGAATGATGCCACGCTACCCCCGGGCTGACAAGCAAGTAGGGCAGGCAAGTCAACCTAAAATGATGAATATAAGACCCTTACTCCTGTATTTCGTGTCTCTACTTTCTGTGCAGTGACTGCGCGGCAGATTTGGCTGGTTTACAGAGTATATCGCACTTGCTGACTTAAGGACATCGATTTTATAGTGCGCACAGAACGGCGTAAAGGTGCAAGAGAGAGTTCAAATAACAGGTGTCCCTAAAAAATGTAAAGTCTGTTTTTTTGCCCTGATTTACAGCTTTCAATCCAAAATAATTCCCACTGAAAGGATTAAAGCCAATATATCATTTTTTTACGATCGCCCCAATTTTCAAAATTTGCTTTTTTTGCAAGTTAACGTTGGTAATTGTCTAGGAAACTATACCTGCGAACGAGAATGCTAAAAATGCGTAATTGTATTACAAAGTAAGCGATTTTGTATTAGAATGTGGGGATCCCCGATTGGACTTAACGGCAAGAGTTGACAATGCTACGTTTCGGTCCGTCCATGATTAATGTTGCACCGAAATAGTGCCACCTCGAGAAAGTAATACCCTAACTTGCTTCCTGAACTTTAAAACAACTAATGGAGGAGGGTAGACTGGTACATGAAGCTATTTCCTGCTATTTCACATTGTAAGGCCGTTTCCAGCAGCCGTTAAGTTTTTATCTTGGATCCCGATAATATTATTCTAGTAACAAATTCCTGGCATCGTTTGTGACCATAGACATTTCGAGGCTTAACCTTTCCCAGGTTATTTTACTAGCCAGTTACCAATGCAATCGTGTAAAAATCTCAAATTTTTAAAATTGGGGGCCTTTCAAAAAATGTGCTAATATTGCTTTAGAGCTGATAAATGTTTTCTTTGGTACAAAATTTGCAATTTCTATTGTCCGTTGGAGCATATGAAATTCAGCTATGTTTTTACTTGAAATAGAGGCAGTCAAAATCAAATTTTTTGTCCTTTTAAGACATTTCTGTAGCAATCCAAGGTAAAGCAGATCTATTCAGTGTCTAATCTAAATGAAATCACTGATATGACACAATATCTGGGTGGCCTCCAAATCTCTTCTTTGCACCTTTATGTTATTACACAACTGCGCAGAGGTAGAGACACAGACTATACAACCCAATTCCTTTGATGCTCAACTCTCTGGTTTGGTCCAATACCCCCTATCTACCATTGGTGATTTAAAGTGGCAAGGAGTTTCACATATTAGTGTGCCTAAAAAATTCACAAAAGTTCTGATTTTGCCCTGATGTAAGCTTTCATCAAAAATATCCCCATCTTAAACGATTAATCGTGAGAATTGTTTTTTTGTATGCCCTACTTGTACACCAATGTGAATTGTCTAATTTCGTATAGGAGCAAAACGAGTTCATCCATGTTTTGGCATTGCTTTATAAGCAAATCAAAAATCACCGTTTTTTTCTCTCTTTAAGACATTTCTGTAGCAATACAGGTAAGAAATCTATTGAGTGTCTATATTATATGAAATTACTATTATGACACAATGATTGCGTGCCTCAAAATCTCTCGTTGCACCTTTTTTAGAATAGAAGTTGTCCACAGCTGCTGAAAGGGCCCCCTAAACATCGCTTTCCGGACACCCCCCAAAAAGGGAAAAAGGACAAAAAAGAAAAACAAAACAAAGCGACCTCGTATTTACGCGATGCATAAAATATGTCCCCGCCGAATGTTGCCTTCACTAACATGCATACAACACTACACCACCCCACACCGACCCCCTCCCGCAACCACTGCAGACCACGCACCCCACCCCTCCGCCCACACCCCGCAACACCCTATCCCCTCCCCACACCCCGCACCAACTCCACCCGCTACCCACACCATTCCACATCCATCTCCCTCCTCCCCAACCGTACCCTGCAACACCCACCCCGAACACCCCACCCCATCACTCCACCCCATCTCCCCATCCCCAACACCACCCGCATCACCCCACCCCCTCACCCCCCGGCCCCCTCCCAACGTACTCTGCAACACCCCCCCCTCCTAACAACCCTCAACACCCTACCCCTCCCAACGCGGCCCGCACACTCCTACCCTCCCCTAACCCCGACCGCAAACCCCTCCCAACAACTCTGCACCCCCCTCCCTGGGGACGCGCCTCAGCCCCCGCGCCCGTCCCCACCACATTCCACCTCCAACCGGGGCCCTCCCCCACACCCTGCCCCCCCCACCATCTGCCTCTCCCGCACTCACCTGCAACACCCCCCCCCCTAATTAAAAAAAAAAAAAAACCCCACCCCCCTCCCCGTAGCAGAGGGCCCACAACCTACCCCAACCCCCCCGCAAAACACCCCACCCCCCTCCCCTGGCATAGCAAGTAATCTACGTGCAAAGAAAGAATTTTCCGTATCCGTTGTACTGTTTCAGAGATACACCAGTTACGCATATTTAATTAGCTCCTTTGCATACCTAGCCGCAACATGCTACTCTTCGCTCTCTTCCCCCCCCAACACCCACCCCTTCCCACACCCCAACGCCACATCCCCTCCCCAAACATGCAACACCCTAACACCCCCTCCCCAACCCCCCGCCCCCCCCTCCCAACACCCCTCAATACCAACCCCCTCCCCAACACCCACTTCCCCCCCATTGCATAGTATCCTTATGTCAGCGAGGAATTTTGCCGTTTCAGAGATCCAATAATTATGCCATATATAATTAAGCTGCATTTGTCATACCTAGCCGCATATATCACATACTTTCCAAATTGCAAAAATGATGTGCCCCATTATAGGCTTGCATGCAGCGCAGGATTTTGAGTATCTGATGTACCGTTGCAAAAATATAAGCAATTACTCTGATTTTTTGCATATTAATTAGCTCGAAATTTGCATGTACTCAATTTTGCCGAAATACGCCCAAAGTAATCAGTCGAGACTCTTCATGCCCGATTCCTTCACCATTTTACATCATATTACGCCTTACAGAACTCATAAAACTTGTACACGGCCTTGCAGGATAATTTCATACATTATGGCAAATTAGCATACTTAATTCGCATATTTTTTATGTTCCCCCCAAAATCTAAATCATCTAGTACTCCACCGCTCTTTCCACCAAGTTACATCCTTGTTCCCTTACAGAACTCCAGATAAACCGTATAAACATGGTAACATTTTTTTATCAACGACGGACGAACATACGAACAGACGACGGACGCTGCTCATTTCATATCCCCGTTCCGAACCGTTCGGCGGTGACAATAAGGGCACCGTGTTTTGTTTTTTTCCAAGGTTGGAGTTGATCCTGATCTTGCAGTTTTTGTGGTAGAAGCAAATGCCTAACTTTCCATTGCAAGCAGGCATCCCGAACCTTATTGAGAAATGTGGAAAGTTAGGCATGTGTTTTACTTCTGGAAATTATATATTTTCTAAATAGATTTTGAGATGTTTTGTAATTTTTACTTCTCCTTTTAAAACAAAAACTAGTATGCAAAGTGGTTATAAATTTTTAAAATTGTTAAAAAGTGGCTTATCCTTGTACTAAAATTGACATCAAATGGTCACTGACATACCTAAGGCTGAAATGAGGCCCATCTCGTATGGTAATTTGTGGTTTGAACCACACCCTCTCACATTCCCTTTCAATTACCAAACTTTATTGAACTCATTCGGGTTTTTAATAAGATTGTCAAAGCTGATAAACCATTACAGTCCAATTCAACAATTTTTAAAACCAGTTTAAATCCATAGTCAAATTTCCATAAAACGAGTTGAAACCAGCTTGAAACTATTTAACAGATTTCAACTGGTATTTTATCAACTTCAAGATCTTTTCTATGCAAAATCCATGCACAATTTCTGAAAATCTGCTACAGTTATTGTTTTCTAATTACACACCACTGTAAAGATATCAATATTTTGCATAGAGTTGCCCAAGTCCAAATAAACCACAGGGAGAGTGGAAATCCAGTTTTAATCAATAGTTCTTATACAAATCAAATCCAGAATTTAGTACCTGAATTAAATCCCAGCAAGTGGCCCTGCCAGGAATTGAACCAGGGACCTCCCTGCACCAAAGGCAAATATCCTAACCAGTGGGCCATGCTCTCCCAGTTCTAGTTCTACAAACTGGTTACTTATTTGCAATGGATAGCAACAATGATTTCTCGAGAAATATGACAAACAAAATGTGAGGCGAAACGAGTCAGAAGTCACTTAACAAGTTTTTCAGATGTGGTCCAAAATAGGTGCAAAAGGTTGAAAATATGGAAATTGACTTTGTCCAGAAAGTGTTAATGATTTGTATTTTTAAATTTCAATGATAAGTGGGTCAAAATGGCAATTGTGTTATAAAAAAATACATCAGTCCTTGGACCGCTTGCGCCACCTGCCGTCGCGGTTTGTGAATGATAGGCCTCACATGACATTTGACCTTGATATGTGACCTTTGACCTTGATATGTGACCTTTGACCTCATAACAAATGAGGGTTTGCATGTAAACTCCATAAACCAAGTTTGGTTCCAATTGAAATTCAACTTTTCAAATTAGGTCAAGTTTACATTTTCAGCCTATCTTACAACTTGACCTCACATGACCTTTGAACTTGGTATGTGACCTTTGACCTCATCAACAAATGAGGGATCCCATGTTGCACCTATGACTCAAGTTTGGTTCCAATTGAACTTCAACTTTTCAAATGAGGTCAATTTTACATTTTCAACCTATTTTACAACTTGACCTCACATGACCTTTGACCTTGGTATGTGACCTTTGACCTCATCAACAAATGGGGGATGCCCTGTTGCACCTGTGACCCAAGTTTGGTTTGAATCCATCAAAGTATGTGGATATTACAGGCAAATGTTAACCCTTTTTCACATCAACAGACATCAACAACATACATCAACAACAACAGACATCATCAACAACAACAGTGGACAAAGTGATCCGTATGTGTCTAGGCAGGCGACACAATAAGGCAGGTAACACAAAAAAGTCCACATGGATTTTGACACATATTCTATAAAATGCAATATTTTCAGCTAATCAATTTCATGTGCAAACGACACAAAACATAATGATTTTAAAGGCCGAATCAGAGATTTCCTGAGGAGGGCGCCCTCAATTTTCCACAAATATCGTGTTTTTGCATGTACATAATTCTGTCCATATACTAATCACTGTGTGAAATTGCTAAGCTTAAATCGAATCCCTTCATATAGAAATCGAACTTTGTTATAAATTCCGGATCCGGCATTTTTGTTATACACAGTAATCCTATGGTACGTAATTATACCATAAATGTTTACTGCATCAAAACAAAAAATCCGATTCATCTCAATTTTCGGATTTGTGCATTTTAGGTGACTATCTTTAGTCTAGTTGATTATTTTGTCCTTATTACACAAAAAAATAATATTTCGAACTCTCCGATTCCATACTTAATGAGAAAATCTTTTATTGCTCATGACTTCACAAGACCTATGGCATGATTTTTTTGTCCATTTTCCTGAATTTTACGATTTTAAATGTTTAACAGTAAATAATCACAGTATATCCTATTATAAGCATGCCACATTATGAAATCAACTTGATATTCTTTATTTGATTCGATTTTTTCTGACAAAGGAGAATAAATATAGAACCGCCATACAAAAGACATCTTTGAACACTGTCCCGAGACTGTATCCGTGCCTGAAATACAGAATTCTTCTTTAACATTCATCAGTCAAGTAAAAACACTTACTTTCCAATAATGTTGAATGTACTAGACACGGCAGTGATCTTTTAATGCAAGTTTAAAAAAACCAAATTCAAGGACAACTTAAGCATTTTGTAAGAATTGGAAGGGAATGATGGATTAAAATATTAACCCCCAACAAAATGTACAGGGACATCTTATTGATGGAGTGGAGTTCCCGAGTTATAAACCTACACTTTAGAAACCAATCCCTAACATCTACATTCGATTGTAATTTGTGATTTAAAGTACGATTTAATCTTTTCTTTGAAGTGAATGCAAGGCACTTAGCAAAGAAATCCTATCTCTTGCATGTCCAAGGTTTGGGGCATCATAAGACGGGTCTTCATACGAGCACCAAAATGAACCCCCCTACCCTATTTTTGCACAAATTCTCCCATCTCTGCCCAAGACCTTGAACCATATGTAAACCCCAAATGAAGCATGATTCAGGAGTCTTTGTGACCCCTTTCGGTGTTCATCTCTCTTTAACTGGGAAGAGAAGGATTATCTAAATATTTGGTCTTTAAATGACTTGACCCAACTGTGTCCACCACATATGAGGCTGAGGTCAGTGTTCCCTCTGGATTGAATTTGGCTAAAATTAGCCAGGAATTTGGCAGCTAAGTCATTTGAAGCCCATTTCGGGATTTGTGTTGCCAGAAGAAGAAGAAACCAGGTCCAAGACCAGACGCACCTTTGCCTAAGGCACCAGCGTGTAAAAAATGTGGTTATTTTGCTTTATTCTGATTTACAGGGCATTTCCTTGAAACAAATTCCTGAATTTTTCTTTTATACCTGGGAATTTTCAAACTTTATATGTTAAATGTTGGTGACCTGATCATGATCAATTTTCATGACATGTTATCGCCTTCACATGGAGCTATCACCAAACATGATAACAAATTTATATGAACTTGAATAGGTGAAATGTCAGCCATTTTGAAAGACTACCACCATGGCTCACCACAAATTAACAAGCTGGGTCTCTGATTTTGAAATAATTGGTTAGGTGCCTATTAAGTGTAGCTAGTGTGTACCAAATTTTATACTCTATTAAAAGTGCCCGATTTTGTCTCGAGGTGGACCTAAAGGACTCCTGTCAGTGATTTATTAGAAAGTGATAAATATTTATTGCAGGACTAGTTTCTAAATGAAGGATAAGTCTGTAGAATTCTTTCTCATAGTTAAACTTTTCTGCAACTGAAAAAAAAACAAAAAAAAAGAAGAATAACGAAAAGGAAGAAAGAACATGGGGCAGTATTCCCCATATACAAACTTTCTCCATTGAGTTACGGTTGTAGTAATTTCCAAATGGCAATAATGAACTAAATTTCCGATTTCTTCCGTATTAGGTTGCTTCTGGTCCCATTACTTGACGTCGGGTTTGTTAGGATACCTGTAGACCTACGTGATACAAACATGCAAAAATCTGATTTTTTTATGATTTTTTTCGATGTTCTGATTTATCAAATCACTGCTAGTGCCTTTAAATCTCTAGCCTATGGGGTCCTCAATACATACGCATCACGTTCAAAATGGAAGTGTCCCACACTAGGATTAAAGGTGCATTTTGTGATTCCAGCACCTTCTGGTTTATTAATTGTTCACTATATATCCTTGAGAAAACCTTATTCACGAAATTTGAGTTGATCCCGATCTTGTGGTTTTGTGTTATGAGCAAATACTTGTTTCCCACGGTCCCATAGGCTACTGTACTGTAATTTCTGTCCGTTTACGGACAGAAAATACAAAATTGCGAATTTCTTACAGATGCGACCGAATTTGCAAGTAAGATTTGGTACACATGGATTACTAAGGCTAATGGTTCGGATGATATAAAAAATCTCACCTTTTTAGGTAAGTCGGGGGGACGAGGTTGTGGATCACGAAATGCCCCTTTAAATAGCTGAACTAATGTTAGCACCATTCTTGTCAGCTTCCATGGATCATGTCAAAGTCAAAAATCCAATCTATTAATTTCAAATGTAAATAAATTAAACAAATTAAACTTCATATCAAATTTATTGGAACCTTGTTGCCAAAATGTTCACATTTACCACAATCACACCTAACCATTTGGGGGGGGGGTAGGACAGGATCTGCTCGATTTGGGCATTGGAGGAACTGCTACATGGCAGTCTCTGTCACAGTGACATTACAAAATCACCTTTTAAACCTTCGTTCAAAAGATCTTAGTAATATCATGATAATTTAGGAAAAATATTGACGTCAAAATCCGTCAAGGTTAGTGGATTAACCTCGCTGCAAAATAGTGTAATTTCCAATAACGGTCATTTAAGATTTAAAATATTCATGACCAGCTATAGCCTTTATTCAAGTCTTTGTCCGATATGTGTAAGAGCGCCCACCTACCGTGTACCGTTAAGTCTTTGATAAAGACTAGCACTCAGATTATGCCGGATGTCGATGCCGATTTGAATTCACCATTGCTGTTAAGTTGGTATGTCCTACCCCCCTGTAACCATAAAAAATAACAAATTGGCAACAGTGAATTGGGGTAAGAGGGGGAAAAAAGTGATGCTCTGATTGGACCAAGGAAAAATCAGAACGTGAGCCATATTGGTTAAAGTGTGCCCCTACGTCCAAATTAGCATATGATTTCAAATGGTTATATTTCTGATGGAAAGCTTTACATCAGTGCTAATTTGGGACTTACTCAATTTTTGTAGAGACGCCTGATTTTTGGAATCTCTTGTTGCACCTTTAAATCTGTGTGACTAATGAATAATGTAACATGCACCTGTGCAAATAAATACCAATGAACAGAAATTGTATGGATGGATGTTGAGGGCTTCCTAGTTCTGGTATGGACCTGTTAATTTAAGGTGCATGTTCCGATTGTCTTTGGGACCCCACTGATTTACCCGGAAGTAGTATCAATTTTGATATCAGAATAAAGGGAGTATTTTTCTCATTGTCTCCCTGAAATTTGAGCCCTCTAATCCATTTCATTCCCAGGATATAAACAAAAAAATAATGTTTTAATGGTTAACCATTAATATTAGCACAGTATGGAATAGGGCTTTGAAATATGCATTATTGCTTCTACCATCAAAACCGCAAGTTTGTTTCCCACGGTATTTGATGGGGCGTATGTGCAAGTGCCATGCCAGGCTCTCATATCAAATAGAGAACACAATAGACATCAATCGGAACAAGCACCTTTAATAGGAAAAAATAAACGAAAAACAACCACCCAATAACCAATGAAATCCCAGTTGAGTTTCATCAAACACCGTGACTTAAAGGACAGGTGATCTGTAAATGTTTAATGTTTGGATGACAAAATGATACTGAGTTAATTGAACAGAAACAAAGTCGTGAAAAGGATGATTGAAAGTGGAAAGAGAGAAGATATACTCAAGTGTGCTTTACAGAAGGTATGATTTTTGTAACCAGCACTCTCTCTCTCTCTCTACAAGGAATTGAAACCAAGGCAATGCCATTATTTTAAGTGGAAGAAAGAATGAGGCCGGAAGGCGAGTTTATCAGGGGCTTAACAGGGGGCAAATTCCTGGTTTGGGGGAAAATTTTCCCATTTGGAGGTAGTTTTGAGGCAGATTTTCCTGGTTGGAGGTGAAAATTTCCTGGTGAACAGGCAAAAATTTGTTATTTAGCATGATTTTCAAGCCTCTTTTCCCCGTCAAAGCTCTCTGGGGTGGCAACCTGCCCCCCTGCGCTACTGGAGTTAGTCCATGCAAAAATAATAACATAGCTGCATGATTTCAATTCATCGCAGAGGGAATACCAGTTCAAAAAATCATACCTTTATTCTCATTTATAAACAAATTTATAATTATCTTACCATGTTGCCAATCAGCTCAAAAAATCACATATGTCCAATGTGAGCAATAGACAGGACGTATTGATGGGATCAAAATCTAATGACATGACACATCCCTTGGTAGGTACAAACACAGGCAGCCAGCCCAGTGGTTCCGAGGGGACAAGTTCCCGGTAGCTGCAATGAACAAATTTCCTGATCACAGGCAAAAATATCCCAGTCGCAGGGTAAAAGAGTCTGAAAAGGGGCTGATTTAACATGAATATCCGGCTTTTAATTAAAAACAAATTCTGAGGGGGCACTTTTCCCCCACCTCATGACTATGCCACTGTATCACAGCTGTTTACCCCATACAAATTCTCTTTTATTTTTAGAACAATTTTAAGCAGTGGCAATGTAATTTTGCCAAATGATATAAAGCAAGGACATGCAAGAACTATTATCTCTGCAAAAATCAGACGAATCCATTGTGGGAATCTTGTCATATAGGCCTACAAAGGTCACGATTTGTACGCTATAGCACCCTCTATATGCCCATTCTCCATAGAAAGACGTGGAAAACTAGATTTTTAAAGAAAAATCATATTTGCCCGCAATGAAATTTCGTAAAATTTACACAGAATGTAGTTAGTGGATAAAATATTCCAAATCAGTTGTCAAAACTGTGTTGCTGGTGATAATCCCTGTTTTGCTGTGGTTTTGTCATAATAAATGAGACTTTCAAACAGCTGTGGTATAAACAGGTACTTTGTAGTTACTTCAAGCTTAGATACACACACAAAATCAACTGAAATCACCCTTCATTACTTTTCACCAATTAACAAGTTTTATTTTTACTGACCAAAATATATATTTAAACATAAATACATTCAGATGAATACAATATCATACTGTTATAATTAAATGCAACAATTTTTTTTTATCATACTTAAAGGTGTATTCTTGGATTGTAACATTTTCTCCTATGTTTAACATTCAAATGTAGTTTGAGGTTCTATATCCTTGAAAAAAGATACGATTTACAAAAAAAAAATGAATTGATAAGAAATGATGCAAACTGTTGGTGGAGTTCATAGGATTAAAGATGCTTGTTCCGATCGCCTCTGGGACCCCCTGATTTAACCGGAATTAGTATAAATTTTGATATCAGATGAAAGGCCATATTTTTCTCATTATTGTCCTGAAATTTCAGCTTCCAAATCCACTTCTTTGCAAAGATATAAACAAACTAGAATTTCGCGGTTCTCGGCTTTCTAGGTTTCAGGCTTTGCTGGTGAGTTGGGGACTGGTTGGGGTGGGTGGGGGGGGGAGGCTGGTAAATTGTGGGTTGCCAGTGGGTTCATGTTGGCAGTGGTTGTGATGCTTCTGTTCAGAACCTTATCGGTCGCT
>JAMKCH010053741.1:0-10346 GCA_023653785.1 Ophioderma brevispina
ACATCAAAACAGACTGCAAGCCGTTTTTGTCGTAATGTGGAATAACCCGGGAGCTAGCAGACATTGGTAGCACATCTCAAGTACAAAAGGTTTGAGTGATTAAATATGTTGACAGCCTCAGCCTGACAGGGACCCTAAAACGTGATTCTTAAGTGCTGCAAATGGTGCCCTTATGCCAGAGGGGCCAAGACAAAGATTGCACAAGGGTCAAATTTTTAAATTGATCCAATCATGTTGAAAAGTAAGAAGCGGCTAGGGGCCGACCAGGTAACCTCGTCAATCAAGAAGATTATGATATATGTGCGCTTTATTCCGTTAATGTGTTTATTTAAGTATTACAAAAACGATCTACTGCCGGCTCGAGTTTCGTGGCGTGCGTCTATAGGCGCTCGTCTTGTAATCAATAGGTCCTGGGTTCAATTCTCACATCTGACGTATAATTTTAATCTATTATTTTGGGACTTTGAGATTGCAATGGAAATTTGAGAGTTGGCTAAACTGCGATTTACACGGTAAGTATAGGGTTACCTGGTCGGCCCCTAGCCGCTTGTGAAAAGTATACCACATTATGTGTCTAACCATAAGGATTCAGAAAAGGTATAGTTTGTACCCGGGGAGTTTGTAATATCTACAGAGTTATAGACGCTTTTTTATTCATGAAAAGATGCTATCCAAAAGTAACACAATAACAAAAAATAAAATATGAGTCGGAAAAAGTATATCGTTAGTCGTAAAACTGGCAAAATGTATTTTGCGGGTCCCTATGAACCCTGCCCCTTGTCCATTTTTAAGTGGACTTAAAAGTGTCCCAAATTCAAATGAACCATTGGTAGAGCGGAATACCTGATTTAAATCCCGACAAGAGGCCCTGTAGTATAACTATAACTATAACTCCTCAAAAGGTGTTGTCCTTCATTTAACTCCACAAACAAGTAGAAATTCACTCTTTTTGGAGTGATTTCACTCTTTTTGCTCTTTTAAAGTAAAAACTATTCATTTAGAGTGGTTTACAAGTGTCACTCTTTTTGAGAGTGGAATTTTCACTTGTTTACATTTAGAAAGTACTAGTGCATCCCCTCCCCCGAGTGACATTTAACCTATGTGTGTGACCTTTCACCTCAGATTTGTTATTTGCTCAGGTCAGTGGTCCTTTTGACCCAATTTGGTGGTCATAGGCATTTCTACTCAAATTGACCTCTAGTTGACCTTTGATTTTTCGGGTCACTCTGAAACCCCCTAACAAAGGTCAGACTGTCCTCCCCTACCTTCATGCCAAATATCAGCCCCACATGTCAAAGTATAATGAAACGCATAGTTGGACAGACTCGCAGACAGACAGGCAGATCTCATTTTTTAGTAGTATTGAATGTTACAAACGGCATGCAAAACCCGCTTTCTGTACAAACCCTATGGGCAATGACGTTTTAAAACACCCATAGCAAGTCAACGCAACGCTCATGAGCATTTTCTGTTATTTTGCCCAATTTTTCTGCGTGTTTTGAGAACAATGACGTGCCTCGAATTCAAAGCCCAAATAATAACATTTATTTTTATAGCTGATTTGTTGTTGTCTATGGGGCACTAACGGGCGTGAAAACCTAAGTATTAAAACGTTAATGTCAGTGAATCAAATCACCAACAGCTACCGACGGAAGTACAGTGAAGAAACTTTGCTCAGACTGCAAGTAATAGACCATAATTATGTTTAAGAACGTGGCAAAACAGAGGAATACGATTTGTTTGTGATATGTTTAATACAGAAGGTAAAATGTATGCTTTATGAATAATTTAGATTACAATACAATGTCAAGACAAATTGCATGCAGTACGAAGGAATTTGTAGAGCTGTTATTCAACCCTTAAAAATACCGGTTTTACAGGTCAAATAACCTCCGTCCTTTTCATTTTGATACGTTACTAAAAGAAAGGGCGGGTGTAAAGTTTTTTGCAAGAAGTTGATATCTGGTAAAGTCACAAACAACTATTAGAAGAAACAAAAATGGGAACGAATTTTAAATAAAACGATCACTGATGAGAAATGGGTCCAGCTAAACCAATATACCTTTACACATTCCCCGAATCTAAACTAACTTGGTTCCAATTCCAAATAAATATAACCGAATTCTAGCTACAAATTCCTTCCTTGAGACTATCAAAATAAGAAACGATAATCAATGTACACACACTGGCCAAAAGTATTACAACATGCAGAAAACGAAATTCATAATCACCAATTGATATCAAATTATACCATGGATTCTTGACCACACAAAACTTATTAAATTCCAAAGTTGTGTTCTTCATACAGATGTTATTCCACAGAATCCGAGATGGTGAAAAACGTTTGATTTGATTATCATGTTCCCTAAATATGGCAGATTAAATGAACTGCAAACGATAACTTGCCAATTGCACTCCAGAAGAAATACAGACACAGAAACAAAAGAAATGGCCTCAAACCAGTCGCTTAATAAATTGTAGGGGTTCATTGGGGTTTACTTAAATGTTTATGGAAGAAAATCAGAGTGGTGGTGTGGACCGGAAATGAGATAAAGTCAATGGAAGACAGTGGTCTCAACAAAATCGAGAAATTCAGAGACACCCAAAATGCATTCGACGATAAATCACGTGGTTACGTAATCACTGTCTAATTACGCGTTCACTTTGCATGACAAATAGCACGATGTCAAACGGTGGATTAAAAGTTGTTTTAAAGTTAACAAGTGACCGCTTCTTGCCATTAAATTTGCCAGAGTTCCAACGGTGATAAAACATTTCCATCATGTATTGACATTATCTCATTTCAGGTCTATACAACCACTCCGATTTTTGCCCTAAACTTTACGGTAGATTCTGGACAAACCCGTAAAGTTCATTTAGCGACTATTTTGCAGCCTTTTTGACGTTCTGTGACCGTATTTCCGTTAATGGTACAATGCGGCAAGTTATCATTAGCCAGATCCTTTAACCACCATATTAGGGATCATGACAATAAAATATTAACGTTTTTCGCAACTACTGATTCTGGGAACAGATCTGTTTGAACATCACAACTTTTGACAACAATTACGTAATGTGTATTCAGAAAACTCCTAGTACATTTTAAATCAATTTTTGTATATAAATTGCTTTCTGCATGTTGCAATAACTTTGGCCAGTGTGTGTACTTTCTGTGAGGTCTGAAGAAGATATTCCACCTTTTCCTTGGCTGTCGGTTATATATAAAAACTATCTGAACCAATTTGGCAGATGGATTCACAAAAAGTGTAACTTAGAATTATTACTAAAGAACAGTATTTTCGGTCTTTATCCTTATAATAAAAACATAAAGATGTAAGAAAATCTTATAATGTGGGTCAAATGGAATATCTACAAACCTAAGCTTTTGAGAAAAAAATGCGCCTTTCCAACTGTCAAAAAGGGAGTTAATTAAAACATTATTAAAAACAGCAGAAACGTTTATCCGTTATCAAATTGTAACAACAACAATTAAATTTGTGGTTTGTTTATTTTAGTCTGCGTAATGAAGTGTGAGGTTTCCACTGTTACATTTAAGTTTGTTTTGTGACATATTTTTGTTTATTTGTGGTGATTATGATTGGGAAATAAAAATGAGAAGGAAAAAAGTTATTTAGTTTTCGAGCGGCAAACCAGGTTTTTTTCGATTGTAACAATATAGATTCTCGAAACGAGAAACCCGGATTATCGTCGAGATTCATTCGATAAAGCATGTTTTCGAATACACGTCAGTATCGGCGATAATCCAGGGTTATGATAAAACCATATTGGCAAATATATGAGGCAGGTAGAACCTGCGAAGCGAGCGCTCAGATACACTTCATTCTGTCATAATTGCCATAGAAAATGCATGCAAGAATTCCATAAATTACCGTTTGGGAATCCCAAATGCCCAAATCCAAGCAGATCGTGTCCGGCCCTAGTACAAGTCGTATCAAAGGTGCAACGAGAGATTTTGGGGCACCCATATGATTGTGGATTGTAGTGATTCATATAATAAGACCCCCACTAGATTTCTACCTTGTCTTTGGTACAGAAATGCCTTGAAAGTGAAAACAAAATGCGATTTTCATTCGCTTAATTCAATATAAACAACATAGGTGAATTTTGTATTTGCTCCTATACGAAAATTAAAATGCACAATTTTGTACCAAGAAACATTTTTCAGCTTAATCCTTAACATGGGGACATTCTGATAGAAAGTTTCACATTAGTGCAAAAATTAAATTTTTCACATGTTTTAGGGACACTGTAATGTGAACTCTCTCGTTGCCCTTTAATTCTTTCTAGGGTGCACACATAGAGCTAGAATATGTGGCCCAAAATGTGCTCAAAATAGCATCAATAACTCAGAAATTTTATCGTGAAGTACGGACTATTGCTGTGTGATTAAATTTGCCGTAATCCAACCAGCTTGACGACATATAACAAAAATGCAGAATTTTCATAAGATCTCGCGGTACGTGTTAAACCCCGGACCTTCCCCGTATAGAGCGTCAGTGGTCTAAACCGGGGAAAGGAGGGAGGTCGGTATTTATTGGATCCCTCGGAAAATTAGCACTCTATATATAATAACCATAAAAAAGTATTATAGATTCTAGGTGTCTAAAGGCTCATGAACGGTAATTTGTTATCATAAACTGTGCTTGAAAATGGATAACTGCAAAAAGCCAAGCCAAAAAACGAAAAAAAATGCATCAACTATGACAAATCAGGTCTTGAAAGAAATTTGAGCAAATGTGGGGGCGCGGGAGCGGGGCGGGGGGTTTTTGTGTTGGGCGAGCTGCGATATGAGACCGACCCTGTCAATACGTCGGTATACGTTGTGTGTTGCATGAGCGCCTTAGTCTCATGTACGTTTGTATACGTTCGTCCTCGGACCATCGTGGAGTCGATGGGCGTGGTAGGACCCCATATACATGAGAATGAGACTAAATTACTTGAATAAATAACGTCTCAGCAGTCTAGGGATTTTTGAAATGGTGCGGAAAATGAATTTTCAAAATGCATGATTTTTCGCCAAATTTCTTCTTACGGACCTAAAAGTCCCCCCCCCCCCCCCGTGTTAAACCAATGGCAACGTCTAAAATTAGATTTCTTGGCCGCCTCCCATGAAGAAATATGAATTTTAAAAAGGGTGCCATCTATGATGAAAACAGTTATCAAAAATGAGCTATCATATAGCTAGATTTAGGTAAAAAATTACTATTTAGAACAAATAGCCTATAACACTAGCAACCATCAGTATAAGCATTGTCAATAGCAACAAGCCCCCAAAAGTGACATGATGCGACATGATGTGAAACATAATTAGATTAAAGTGACAGGAGGATATTTTTTAGGATATGAATTTCTTCTCCCAAATTGCACTGGATCGGTGTAGTCTGTTGTAGCCAACCTACCGAGAACGTTGGAAGTTTATTGGACAAACAGGTGGCAAAAGAAAACCACAAGCCTTGTTTTGAAACTGCCTGCTATCGTAATCGTTCCCATAGAAAACCATGCTTTGTTTCTGTCGTGCACGACAGAAAACACTTAATCATCATCTACTACATAAAGATGGCGTATTCGGCGTATTCAATCAGGTGTGTTTTCTTCTAAAGCCATTATACACGGTCAAATGAGAGAGAGATTTTTGATTCTGACCCAGTTGTCAAACTTTTCCAGATGGTTCTGTTCATTAATCAAATGCAATATTTTGCAAAATACACGGCCAAACTTCTGTTAGATTTCAGTTCCAAATGTCAAGTGATAACCCGGGGGTTAACTCGGGTAGACCACAGAGAGCTGAGGGATATGCCAAAATATTGATAGGAGAGATACAAAAAACAACCTAACCATAGTCCACTCTGCAATTTGTAAGTAAGAGAAGCTACGTATAGCTGACCAACAGAATATTACTGGTGCTTCACTTCACACACACATACAGAAAGACCACACCTATATTACTATACTTACGGATGATGATAAAGCATATACTTGCCACTTGTTCTAATTTCATGTCCAATCTTCTACAGAAAATCCTATGCCTTTATTTTTGTTATGATGTCGGGTGGCTACATCCCAAATGTAATTTCATTAGCTTCATCTGGTCAGCCAATTTTTGGGTGATTTTGTTTTTGGGAACAGCCATTCACAGTGAGCAAAGCATGCACATGTAAGATGGTTCTACAAAAAAAGAGGGACGGTCCCTTATTTGGATGCAAAATGTGGATTGGCCACAGGGGTGTACCTGGGAAGCAATTAACCCACCAGAAGTTTGGATGAAAAAAATAGAAACAAGTCCTATTCCTTTCGACTCCCACTCAAAGGTTCTTGGGTCCATTAATTACTGTAGACAGTCAACATACACGGTCAAAAAATCGAATGGCTATAAATTTGAAAGAGAGTCGAATGCAACATTCCAATGAAATGTACGTGATAAATGGCCTAATACAGTGGTAAGCATTCCAATATGTAAAACATAGGTTCGAGGAAAAACATGTGGGAGCTTCTTCTGGAAATCTCCTCAGATCTCTTAAGGTAAGCCTATAAACTAGCGAACAGTTGCATGGCACATTATTTTTCTATCACAGTGACATAAAGGTGGTTAGATTACATTAACCATATTTCTGGGCCAGAACATGTATTAACATTTCGTCTGGGCATAGCCCTGAGAATTTAACAAATTTGACCAAGGCATGGCACACGTGTGAGTTACTTGTGGGTGAATGTCTAGAAGTTACGTGTAGGCCTACCCAGTGACAGTGGTGCATACTTTTTTTGGGGGGGGGGGAGCAGCTTTACTTGGTATTTAAACTTGGCCAAGAATTTTCACCCAGGACTAGAAGTCTGAAGAATAGGCTAGTCGATGTCGAAGAGTAAAACAATTAGGTAGAGTCTAGGATAGGCCTAGCTGTCGGCCAGCATGCACTCTCTAATCTATTAACGTGATCCAAGGCCAAATCAATTTAGCGAAACATGGTTTTCATTAAACAAAAAAACACTAGGTACGTAGTCGTAGACAAAAATACACAAACTGTAACAGCTTCATTTTCTGCTGAGGAATGTTACTGTTATAGTCTAGCCTAGCCTCCCCAGTTATGTCTATGTGAAAAATTTCCAGCTAGGACTAGGTTGAAGTCTAACTCTAAGTCAACAGAAACGCTATGTTCCAGCAGGTCCAGTAAACTTAACATAACACGGTTGTGTAGTCATCAATGTCATGACGTATGGTAGTACCACCGTCACCAAGTTATCAATACCAGTTGATGTGAATCAGCTACAAAAAATCATAAAAAAAGTAATTTTTCCCTACGGCAGCTAGCCTATTTATAATAGGCAAATATTGCATGCATGGAAGTGGGCGTGAAATCGCCTTACAATCTGAAATGTGTGCTGTGAGCAACTATAAGCAAGCATGACAAGGTTAAGGTTGCCGAATTCAAAGCTTGATATCAGGTACCATAGACAATTTCACAATCCCATGATGCACTATTAATGCATTTTGCAAAAATTGTTTTTGTTTTTTTTTTAGTGTGTATGATATGACTACAAAGGCGTGTTTCACTTGTGAAAGTGTGTCTTTGCAACAGTTTTTGCTACGCTGCAATATATGTCAAATGGTACCACGGTGTCATTAATCCTTGACTTTTCCCTACAATAAGATTAATTTTGAAACGAACAGCTAACAAAATGTATTTGAGCAGGATGAATTATTTTTATACTTTGATTGAGCAAAAAACAACTCGTTATCCCCATTATGAATTAGCTATTACTGCAAGAGTTTATTATAATTACGACATAATCCTAGTCTGTACATCTATAACGTACATTTAGGGAGTTCATCCTATATCCATCCATATCCTCGCCCTATACCTAGTACGAAGAACTTCTTTTTTCACGATCAAGCCTGCAATTTCCTTCTTTCCAATGATTTTTTTCTTCTAAACTCTTTTACCAACCTCACTGTTGGGCCAAAGAGCTATACACAATGCGTCAATATATTGTTTGTTGGCGGAGTTGTAAAACCCTATTGCGCATGGATCGAAAACACGATTAAGTCAGATTTGTTGAGCTTTCATACAAATCCAGTTTTTAATTTCCAAGTTAATTTTTTCAAATATCAGCACAGCATTATCATAGGTTAATGTTAGAAAACAAGTACTAAAAAGTGAATTTGGGAGGAAAAACAAAATTATACAAAGAATGTGAAAATTAAAATAAGGTTAATTGTTGAATATCGACTTATAAATGAAACTTCACTATAACCAATGTAACGATGACTTTTTCCCTTCTTTCTCTTTTTTTTTCTCTGCTCTGCGCGCCCCTGTTCGGTACCCCGTGATTTAATAACTCCGTAGGAGTTAATGGTAAGAAGTAAGGGGGATCAAATGACGGTCGGTATTTTTTAAACCTGTCAGCCACTATAGATTTTCCAATAGTGTCAATACGTCCATACGCGATTGTCTATAGAGCTTCGCTTCGCCCTCGCTTATTTCGCAAAGCACAATTTACGATTTTCATATTGGTATGCCATGATACCCAAATATACTGTACCTATGCCCTAAAAAAACGGGTGAAAACACTCTTGCTGTTCAACGTCTTTCAAGCTGATTCATGACATAAGCAATGGATGAAATTTTGAAAAAGCTTAAACTCAACAGGAACAAAACTGAATTCATTTTGTTTGTTCGGCACATATATAGTCAGGAGGAATTGTGGGGAAACAGGGTGAAATGGAGTACAGACTTTTTCATTGATTTATTTTGTCAATGATGACCTAAGCTAATAATTTCTGGAGGGTGTGCAAAATTTCGTGCAGTGCCATTTTTAGAATCCAATATGCCGCTATCACTCTCAAATTCATTCAAATGGCCAGAATTTTATGCACTAGATCCAGGTTTAAGGTGATTGGGTCACGATAGTCCGTCGATAGATTGTGTAAGATTTCGTATAAAGGAACTTCATCGATGTACGTCAAATATCAGAAATAAAAATATGGGTCACCGAAATCGTTTTTTGAGAAAAAATCCATTAAAAACAACTATTTTTTCCAAAAATTAACTACATACGTCTATGGGAAATTCATTTTTCATGGACATTTTGAATATTAAAAAAAATCGGTGCGTACTTTTGTCCAGATTTTAATAAAAGTTGCGCGCTAACAAGATCTGTGATTAATGAAGAAAAAGGAGGGCACCGAACTATGGTTCTGTTATTTTCGTAAAATAACGCATTTTAGCAGTCTAAAATACCAAGGCGATATTGAGGTGCGTAAAAACGCCAAAGTGGTCACGCATGACAAACGCTTATAGCTGACAAGCGAACAAAAAACAGGCACGCAGAAAATGTGAGCCAAAGACTAAAACTTATGAGCATTGTCTTTACCTCTTGGAATTTTTAATCTTAATATTGATATGTTGTTGTGTTCGATGAGAATCATTACCAAAAAACCTATGGTAAGAAAAGGAAGAAAAAGGTATGGAAAGGTGAGAAAGGAAAAGTATGAAGGCAAGGGCGTGTTAAAATTTCGTGATATTGAATGCATTTTAAAGAGTGTGTACTCACATCTGAAACCAGTATTAGCTGGACGCAATATAGGGCCTACCATACTTTGTAAATTTCTAACTACTGTTGTCAAAATTCATTCCTTTATGAAGTAAGCGATAATAATAAAGTTGTCATTGAGAAATTTAAAAAAACAACAACTTATGAGGCATCGCCACGTCGTTTTTTATGCCAAGTCACATCTGTGCAATGCGCTGGGCCACAAGAATTATGTGGTTTTGGGTTGGAGAGAGAAATCACAGCTAAAATGTCACATGAAGCCTTAGTATAAGTTGCATGTGCGGTTGATTAAGATTTGCATCATTCAATGTTGTGAATGATTAAGTTTCAAAGTATTGACTCAAATATTCACAAAATAGAAGATAATCACATTATGGGCAAAACCAAAAAAAAAAAAAAAATTGTTAAAGGACATTTCTTTTTGATTTTACGGTCTTTCCGGCAAGTTAACTCTTGTTAGTAAATTAAGTTTCCATAAAATGGACATAATTGCTGTCAGAATTACTGAAAAAAAATGTCATTATATGAAAGTGTGACATAAAATGTGATTTTTCGGATATATTTGGATTTTACACGAGGCCTAATAATAGGCCTAAGGTGGATCGTCATTTAACTTTACTGCCGGAATTTCGGTAAAAGACAGTGATAATAATTTTCAACAAACATAGATAAAATCCTACTTATCCTCATGTTTATGCATCGAACACTCTCTACAAGATTAATAGGTGCAAAGTGTTGGCAAAAACAAAATAGGGGACTACTATTGTCATCTGAGATGT
>JAMKCH010053743.1:0-17169 GCA_023653785.1 Ophioderma brevispina
CAGCCTCTGCATGGCTGTAAATCCTACATCACAACACCAATTCCCTCCCTGGCTCTCCTCTTCTCTTTACTCTTTCCGCCCTTTTCCTTGCCCCCTTTTCTCCCGAGCCTTCAAAATGTCTCCCCATTTTCCCTCCAAGGGTACCAGAGTCGCCCACTTCGCCCACTCCGACTAACACCACTGCTTCCCGTGTTTTACTTCAGAAAAGACTAAATGCCACCATTGTTCCGATAGAACGCGTCCACTAAAGCGTAATACCGGTATTAAAGTTACGACCGGACTAAACCCTGCTCTTCTTTCGGCATTAACAAAATCGTCGGACTTAAGCCAAATTAGGTCCGATAGAAATAACCCCGACGCGCGCGCGTCCCACGGCAAAATATTTATACCAAACACTAAAACCGATCGATTTATGTCCGGTATTGAGTGACTTATGGTCGACCGCATGTGGAGACGCTTACAATGGGTACAACTCGGGCGTGAGGGGAATAGTGGATTTTGGTTTTTTTAATTCATCGTCACTAAGTTTAATACCGGTTACTAACTACCCGGTGGACACACTATGCCACATTTGATACAACTCTCTCTTCATATTTGTGTTGTTAAAAAGGCTTGAAGGGGAACCATGAAAATTAAAGACTCGATAGCTTGAAACTTCTCACCAAATGGCAAATTTTGCCCCTTTTTGGTTAAAATTGTCATTAGGCCATTAAGGAGCATTATTGGGCTCATTGTTCATACTTATGTTTGTTTATTTGCTTACAGAAAAATTCCTGAAATTTTCAGATTGGTTTGTAATGGGATTTTAAAAAAAATAACAAAATTTTGCTATTTTTTGGTCAAAATATTCTAATTAGGTAAAGGTGAAGGCTATCGAATAGACTGCAAATTCTATGAGTGTATTAAGAGAAAATTGCAGAATGATCTTTGATTAAATTTCTCTTAAAAGTACTCTATAGTTAAAGAAATGTGTTTTTTTCCTTTTCATTGAAAACACAAAATTTTAAACATTTTTTCTCAAAATTATTAAATTAGTTGGTAAAAAAAGGGCGGTCAAATGCTGGCAAATATTATGTAATCTGTAGGAACATACCCCAAAAATCAAGTGTATACCTTTACCTTTTTATCCGTTAGATGATGTACATATTTTTGTGTTGAAAGATGACATTACCACGGTGTCATGGCAAAATAAAGAAAATATACTTGACCTTTGACACTTGGTCTCCAATTGACTGTTATGTAGCGATAACAAAAAAATGAATAACTTTGAACGGAATGTCGATTTCAAAAATTCGAAGTGATCTGAGTTGCTGAAGATCCTCTCTTTCAATACAATACATTTAAAATCAACGGATGCAGACACTTTTTTCACCTGAACTGCCTATCTAGAGGAGGAGCAGAATAACACAGGGTCCTTAATAGTTTCGTTTTAATAACCTCCACTACAGAAAAGGTTTGACACATTAGTAGTTATATTGACCCTCTAAATTCAATGCTAGGTAGGTAGTACTCTCCAATTGTTATTATCACTTTTTCAATAGGGGCAATTACGTTTACCCAGGTCAAATTTTTAAAATGCACCAATCCTGTTGAAATGTATGCCATCTTACCCATCTAATCAATAAGGATTTTCCAAAATGTGTAGTTTGTGTACCACCTACGACCATTGGTTTTGGAGTTAGGGTTTTTTAAAAAAAAAATGACAAAAATGGTAAAGAAAGGTCAATCTTCAATTTGTACAGGGGGCACATTACAGTTACTCTGATATATTGAAACACTACTTTGCCTTATTGCCTGCTGACTAACACCCCCCTAAAATATAGGTTTTTTTAGTGTGGGATTGGGTAAAGTGCTGTTGGGGTGAGGACTTACGGAGATAAGGGTCAATAAGGGGTCATTGGGTCTGCCGGAATTTGAATTATTTGCCCTATGAGACCTATTTTGTCCCATACATGGTAACTATGCATTGCGATGCTACAACATCCTTATTTTGAACACTTAAAGCCTAGATAACAACTTCTTTCAATGTTCTTCAATTTTACTAAATTGGAGCAACTTCTGCTTTGACCCTGTAACAAATATAATATGACCTTTTTAACCATTTTATCCATGTTGTACCCTTATAACTCCCCAAACCAATGGTCATAGATGGTAAAACTATACATTTTTGGAATCCTTATGACTAGACGGAGAAAAAACACCCAAAAAAATAGCAAAAATGGCGTACTTTTCCAACATGATGGAGCATGTTAAAATTTGTCACCCCGTCCCTAAACTTAAATTGACCCCTATTGAAAAAGTGATACCACAATTGAGAGTACTAACTATCTTGCATTGATTTAGAGGGTCCATACTAACTACCAAGGTGTCCAAACCTTTTCTGAGAGAGGGGTAAACGATGATGTTTGATTCATGGTACCAGCTCCTCAATTCCAGTCATGAATAGACGGGAAGGTAGAGATCGCCCTGTTTTTTATACTGGGCTGAGTCTTCTAGTCATTTTATTGTCGTGGTTATAGACTACATCATTAGGAAGGTTGTCCTAAAATAGTTCGCATCATTAAAATATCAAAAATTAAGTTATGAGTATGTTTTATGTAATTTACTACGGTGTAGTCCTTTGCATCTTTATCCTGATAAGTTCAAGAGGTCCGGCAGAAAAAGCTACGGTATACACTACGGATTAAGTGCAGAATTCACTGGAAGGACAAAGACCACCGTCCAGGTGTACATAACCAAAGGCCCATTAACTAACCCCTAACTTGAGAGAGTATGGCCGGTATACGACCGTATCCACACATCACTTAGAAGCACAATAACGCCCCTTCTCAAAGCCATTGTATGTTCTCTCTCATAATGGACTTCATGTCTGACTTTTCTGCGAGGCTTGTTTACTTTTAAAAAGCACCAGGGTAACGAATGGAATTAATAATCAGTAGAATTAAAGTACACCAAGAAAACCTGAAAGAGAAAAGTCCAAGATGTGTTTAAACCTGAAGATAAAGAATAAGTAAGGTGCATTCAGAGTCTTGTCAATGTTGCTCAGAACGTCACTGTAACTGTCATGACGTGTAACTAGGGCAAACCAATACAAACCATCGAAAGGCGTAAAGAAGGTCAAGTCCGGCCCCGGCACATATCGAAGAGCATAGTAGAGGAAAGAGTTAACTGTCATCTGTCAAAGTAGTAAGGATGGAAGATAATTTTATTGAGACCTTTTTTGGGACTGAATGGAAATACAGCAAGAAATCTATCAATAGTTTAAGCAAAGTGACCAAAAACAAGGATGTTTCCCCAGACAGAACGGTCAAGAAATTCGCAAATTCTGCAGCCCACACTGGATCGCCATTTGTGCGAATCATGAAAAATTCTTCCCCTAAATAGTCTGCTCCTTGCCAACATTAACTGTAACATTCCCATCATGGTGGGCCGACACGGCTAAATTTTTGTTATTAAAATAGCCCTGACGGTCTGAGGTTTGGTGTTATTAGCTTGGTTAAAATTCGCAACTATTACAACGCTGTTACGGACTACGACAACCATCCCAAAAAATCCAAAGGAAAACTTCAAACAAATTCTGCATAGGACTTCCACCATAAATAAAACGGGCTGTGGTTCAAGTGTTAAACATTCGGTTTTGTCAGAGAAATAACATAAAAAAAACTAAAACACAAACAAACACAAACTAAAAAACAAAACTAAAATCATATAAAAAACACACAATTTAAAAAAACAAAGAATATCAACCGGGTGTTTCAATAAAAAGCGAACCCTAAGTATCGTCTTATTTTAATGGTATGTGGTTGTTTTATTGGCAAAACAGGAATAAGTTTGTTTCTGATGTGCTAAAGCGTCGAGGCACCGCACATGGCATATAATCTATATTTGTCTCAACAATGAACCCGTCTGTCCGGCTGGCATTCGTTATGCGTTGACATATGAGGCTGATGTTTGGCCATGGAGGTAGGGGAGGATAAACTTTGTTAGTCAGGGTTTCAGAGTAAATCAAAGGTTCAAAGGTCATCTATCAGGCCAATTTGAGGGCCTTTTCATAGAAATGCCCAATACTAAAATCAGCTCTCTCTCTCGGTCCGGCTATTAGTCCACTCATCTACGGTATGACCTAGACAAAATTGCTACAGAAGATTTTCCTTGCTGTAACTTATTTTGCACAACCCTCCTGAACACATACAAAAGGTAGAAAAAAGGAATCATGGCAAGACATGCTCATTAGAATAAACCTATGTGCCCATGTTTTGCCTTTAATTTGTTATTATTTAATTATTAAAAGAAGGACGACCCTATTGTAAGTAAATAAAGTTTTCACTCGTTGATAGAATGGTCTTGCACCCTCACCCCAAGAACCCCATCTGAGAGTTTTGTTGCGCGTGATATTTCCACCCGTGTTCATGTGAAACTAAAACATGATTTTCTTTCTTAGCCATATATGTGTAAAAGTAATATCGGTCTCCAAAATGAAGTACATTTTCGCTTATAACTTCCAAACCAAATATCATTACCCTAAGATTTCACAGGGTAAATAAGAAAATAGTAGCTCTTTCCTTCAAATACCAAAATGTTTGACAAATTCTCCGGTAAAATTTGGAGAATGGGGACGATGCATTAGCTATCAGCCACGGCCGCATTTAACTCTCGAGTCTTTCTTTCATAGGACCCGAAGGTCTTTGAGGTCTCCCCTTTTTGAGTTGGCTACCTTGTGTAGGGCAGATAGGTTGATGATTCTCTCCTCCGCCGGTCTGTATTCCAGTTCCGCTTTCTTTGATTTTAGGTGTAGGCTGACTTTATCTGAATCATTCTCAAATGTATGCTTTTGTAGTAATCTTGTGCAGCACATATAACATCCCCTGTTAGAGCTGCGTAGTCAAGAGCTGTGAGATGCTGACTTTGGTGACTCTAGAATTCTTGACCACCAAATGACCCCCCCTTTTTAAAAAATGTTCACATACTCATGCCCCATTTCTTCTTTCCTGCTATCCCCTTTTATCACAAGTTTGCATGAATATTCACTTTTTAAAGAATTTGAACACCCAAAATTCAACATTTCGCAACCTATGCACATTTTTTAACAATTTTTAAATAATTTTCATGGCAAGCAATTCATATTTCATGGCACTTTGACTCTGGAAAAGAGGCACTCCTATTTTAAATTAACTTCAGTTTTAACATCATGGCCCCCTTCTTAAATTTTTAACTGGATGACCCCATTTTATTGCAGCTTGTGTACCGCATGACCCTTATTTTTGGTACATTTTATAGTGAACGGACTCTGGAAAGGACCCTATTTTTCACCTGGGCGAGGCACATTAACAAAAAAATTTAACCCACTTCCATAGGGATGCCCCCGGATCATTTGACCCAATTGTTTTGATAAATCATCTCTGATAATAATTTGCTAAATACCGGTCTCCCCCATCCCTATTGCAGTCTGACAAATCATCCTAAATGCAAATTAATTTTGGCGGGAAAATTGCGCCATCTTGAATAGTGACCATCACTTTCCACTTTTAATATATCAATTGCCAGTGCACATACCTGCAGTCATAGCCATGCAAAACCTGTCAAATACTAACAGAAAAAAAATGAAAATCCTCTAAACATGCATATATAGCCTTTGTCAAATATGGGCCTTATACGTGCCACGTAAGATAATTGGCAATTACATGTCTTGCCAGGCTTCCCCCTTTTCTCTACTACCTTTTTGATATGTTTGTGTGTGAGATCTTTTACTGCTAGTTGCCCAAGAAAACCTTCTGTAGCAATTTTTCCCAGTTGTCCCTAGTATTTTTCATAGATTGAGTGGACTATAATGCTTTTCAATTCATGTGCTGACATATGGGGATGATATTTGGCATAAGGTAGGGGAGGACAGCCTGACTGTGTTTGCAGGGTTTAAGAGTGACCCTTAAGGTCAAAGATCTCGCTGGCAATAATTCGTGGTAGTGATGTCACTGCCACCACTTATTGTGCAAGAGTCAATAAAGCAAACTGAGTCTCCCCTGAAAGCTTTTCACATAACAAAATTGTTTTCAAGAAAATCAAAGTTATTTGTAGTATGGTGTGTATTTCATTTGATTTTTTATAGTCTGCTCATCCCTTTATTTTTTTTATCCCCCTGGCTTGAAGCAGTAGGGGTATTTTGCGAGGGTTGCGCAGTCGTATTTATGTTGTGTATGTTTGTGTGTTTTTCAGTTGGTTTAGGTTTTCGTTTTTCGTGTCTCCTTCGAAAAGTTTAGTCCCGTTTAATCCAGACTTGGGGTGAAGGGTGCATAGGTTTCCTGCCTATGTGGATGATGTCAAAGGTAAAAAAAATGGACCAGGTCAAAGTCATCTAGTCATGTTCCAGTTCCCGTTTGGTTAGTTTTTGTAGTTTTTCGTTTTGCGTCTCCCGAAAAAGTTTTAAGTCCGGATTAAACCAACTTAGGTGAAGGTGCATAGGAGGTCATGTTTCCAGTTGGTTAGGTGTTCATTGAAACATTTTAAGGTAAGAAGTCCGATTACACCTAACTTGGGTCGAAGGTGCAATAAGGCGGTGTTACTGAATAATGTTCAGTCAAAGGTCCCCCCCCATACAGGTAACAAAGGTCATCTGCGGTCATTTTACCAAAACCCTTTGGTTAGGCTTCATTGTCGGAAACTGCTACATTTCCAAGATATTATTCCATGAGGAACATTTTTTGAATTTTGATGCCCTGCCACTGACAACTGTGTTACTGCCACTGCATCTTGCCAGGGGTTCGCGCAAGTTTACTTGCGGATTGTTTAAATGGCGTTACTATGACAAGATTAGCATTAGTTTGTTAATGCATAATATAAATTGTTGAGAAAAAAAAAGATACGTGACTTACATTGTTTTCTAGGTCTTCCAATCCATGACGGCATTTTTAATTGTGATATATTCCCCGCCCCACCCGCGAATCTGCTTTTTCGGCACTTGACAAAGCCTATAATGTGAGAAATATAATTTAGTGTTGCTTTCGTGTTGGAAAATAATACTTTGAAAGCAACGCCACAAGCAATAGAACGATAGAAATCTAAGCAGGAAACAGTAAACATACAGATTTCGAGTTGAGAAAGTCATTCAAAAAGTGTTTTCGGTCACGTTGGTAGTCCAAAATCAAATAAAGATCTATAATAAAATCAATTAAAAAGGTAATTACGCAACAAATATGATTAATAAAATACAGATACCAGATGTGTTGGTAATGGCGTTATTTAAATAATTTTAATGCGGTAAGGTAACACTTACAAATACTTACTGGAGTTTCGGGATTTCATTAAAAAGCCCTAGCCTCCTTCCTGTTGTTTAAAGAAGTTGTGAGAAAGATCCGCTGAAACAAATACGATTAAAACCGAAATTGTTACACATAAAAAGCTAGTTAAAACTTTGCCATTCTCTTCTATTTTATTCATAACGTGCCTAGCTATACCATATACCTATCTTTTCGGGAAAACACCATCTGTCGTCTGTTGACACTTAAATTGGGGATTTTTTGAACCCCCCTGTAAGCAGCCGGTTCTTACAAACATCAATTTTTGTGCACTATGGCCAAATAGGGGAAAGTACATTACTAAAGGGTCAATGGCAGGATCAGGAATAGCCTCGTCCCCAGGACCCTAGATTTACTGAAGTGGTCAAAATATTGAAGTCTATGGTAAGTATTTTGAACAATTGAAAAAAACCCCCCCCTGGTTTTTATCCGTCCAACATGGTCTTTTAAACAAAAACCAAAACAGTTTATTATATCAATTTATAAGGAAGTTTGGATAAACCTGTTTTTTTTAATTTTTTATTTTTTTTATTTTTTTTCAATAACTTACTGCAAAAACCGGTGGGGCGGAAATATGGTCCCTCCACAGACTCAATAGTCCACGGTACAACGTTGAATATGGCGCTCGATCGACTCTGTTCACGTCAACATTAGTTTCACGCTTTATTCCTTTTGACTCTATGGAGCCCAGACTATGGCTCCATCCGACTATAATCTCGCTTTTGGCACCGGGTTTTAAATAAACTTTTGATAAGGCTATGTTGTTTGTAAATGTTTTTTTTTTTGTTTCGAGAAATTGGATTTTTGTCGAGTTTCGAGCAAGCTCCGTTTTTCTCTCATGTATTACCATGATCGGGTCCACACCCTTTAATCTAGATAATTTATTTGGGGGGGGGGGGAAAAAAAAACTGTGGTTAAATTATGGGGCTGTCCGATGACGGTTCTGGAAGGTTTTTCTGATAAATTTTTAAGTTTCTTACATTGAGTTAGATTGCAATCCATAGAAACTATTGGGTGCCAAGTACTGATCTGTTGTTACGAAGAGACCTTTGATAAAAAATAAATAGCAGAAAATTAGGTGCATTGTTATAGTCGACAACAGAATTAATGACTTATGCGGTTTATACTTCTACGGGCTCATTGTTGGCCAATTGATATCGATCATTTTTCTGCTACAGCTCAACGCACCCCTCCTGTAAACCAGTTTGTTGCAGTACTGAAGTGTAATTTTTGTAATAGATGCAATAACTGCGGTCAATCACAATTCGCCGAATAATTGACCATAAGACGATAAAAATTCTAATTTAAATCTTGTTTCTGACTATAAGTGTTAAGGAATTGATCCCCCACTTTCACTACAATATGCCATGGCAAGTTTCGTCGTTGAGATTTGGAAGGAATAGAGGTCTTCACCTCACTCATGCCTAACCTATAACACACGGGTGTTAGTTCCGGTAGTATTCGTCATTCAGATCAATTTAAAAAATAATACCCGACTTCATGTACTTGTGCTATTCCCACAGTGTGAAACCCAACGTTTATGCATACATACGATCCAACATGCAATGTCGTTCTTTAGATTTAGAAAGTCTGTCAGAAAAACAAGATTACCGGGAACCAGCAAAGCTTGACAATGCACTTTGGCTTGTTTGGAACAACGGTCCCCATCCCAAAATATAAAGAATAATTGAAACATATTAATTGAAAAATTAAAAATGTAATACAGATAGCAGTGAGATAAGGAAAGCATCCCATGTGTTATACGTCTTTTTATTAAAAATTGCTCCACAATATTTAACGTCCACCCAAGATATTTTTGGGGGGGGTACATTTTTAAATATTATGCACAGTAGGCTCTAAAACTATATACCTATGTAAATTGAGTCAATTGGCCATCATTACAGGCTGGGGGAAAAACGCATGAAAATCCGATATTTCTAACTTTTTTTAAGCGCAAATTGATTTGTTTACCTATTTTTGGTGTGGCAACTGCCAATTGTTGCCGACTCCGCGGGACTTGTAAGACGTCTTGATGAATCATAATAAGCATCGGGGTAGTCCATCCCGAAGGACCCTCGTTCCTCATCCTGTGTCCATCCCCCCCTGTGATTTAGCCACCAGAGGCGCGGAGCGCGAGGGTCCTTCCGTATTGGAGGAATCTTGCGTTGAAAACCTAACGCAAATTCATCAACTGCTCACATTGACAGATCATATATAGCCAATAAGATTCGACGTGGCACCCGGGATGGACGACAGACGCCCACATACCCCTCTTTTGGGGGGGGGGGGGGGGGGGGGGACTTTGGCGGTTAGTACCCGATCGATATGTCCCTCCATAGATGCGCCGTATCCTTGTCACAGTTCGCATTCAGGTCAAGTTCCGCTCTGAATGCACCCACGTTACAAACACAGCTTTTTTTTTTTTTTTTAAAATTTATTTTGCTTTTGGAAGACTAGCAATTTGCCACTGTGAGAAATAATCTCAGCATCATTTTCCTTTCTTGGGTGTCTGGAAAACAAGACCTAAGACATAAGACTAAAAAATTACTCAGTCGTAGAACAAAATCGATCTTATGTCTTCGGTCTTTTTTTCCAGATCCGTTGGTGGGTGTCTGAAAACAAAGACCTAAGACATAAGACTAAAAAATTACTAAGTCGTGGCCCAAAATCGATGTCTTATGTCTTCGTCTTTGTTTTCCAGATCCGTTGTGGGTGGGGGTCTGGAAA
The DNA here is from genome assembly GCA_023653785.1 of Ophioderma brevispina. Taxonomy (NCBI): domain Eukaryota; kingdom Metazoa; phylum Echinodermata; class Ophiuroidea; order Amphilepidida; family Ophiodermatidae; genus Ophioderma; species Ophioderma brevispina. The sequence continues at coordinate 10,017 of JAMKCH010053743.1, forward strand.
ACTAAGACCTAAGACACAAGACTCAAAAAAATAGAACAAAAGCGATGTCTTATGTCTTCGGTCTTGCTTTGCCAGATCCGTGTGTGGGGTGTCGAAACAAAGACCTAAGACACATGACTCACAAAATACTTATTCGTAGAACCAAATCGATGTCTTATGTCTTCGGTCTTTGGTTTTCATAATCTGTGGTGTGGGTGTGGAAAGACCAAGACTAAGACTTAAGACTCAAATATGACAGATCTAAAATGAGATCAAGTCAAATCACACTCAAGACCCAATTTAATCATTCCACTTCCATCTATCATCTTCCACTATTTGCTTACTTCAAGACCAAAAAAAAAATCACTCTTTATCGTAGAAATAAATTGATGTCTTCGGTTGGATCTTTCCAGATTCCGTGTATGGGGTTGTCCTGGAAACAAAAGACATAAGACTCAAATATGACAGATATAAAATGAAATCATGGTCATCACTCAACCAATTATCATTCACATTCCATCTATCAATCTCCACTATTCATTACTTCAAGACTGGGGGGGGGGGGGGGGGGAAAAAAAAAATACTTATCGTAGAAATAAATCGATGTCCTTATGTCTTAGTCTTTGTTTTCCAGATCCGTGTGTGGGGTGTCCGGAAAACAAAGACCTAAGACATACGACTAAAAAATTCCTTAGTCGTAGAACAAAAATCGAGTCCATTTCTTCGGTCTTTGTGTTTTCCAGTCCTGTGTGGTGGGATCTGGAAAAACAAAGACCTAAGACATACGACTCAAAAATACTTAGTCGTAGAACCATATCGATGTCTTATTGTCCTTTCGGTCTTTGTTTCCACCCATAGCCGTGTGTGGGTGTCTGGAAAACAAAGACCTAAGACAAAGACTAAAAAGTTACTTAGTCGTAGAACAAATCGATGTCTTATGTCCTTAGGTCTTTGGGGGGGGGGGGGGTTTTCCAGATCCTTGTGTGGGTGTCTGAAAACAAGACCTACGACCATAGGACTAAAAATTACTTAGTCTAGAACCAAACAATCGATGTCTTATGTCTTAGGTCTTTGTTTTCCCAGATCGTGTGTGGGTGTCTGGAAAACAAAACCCTAAGACATAAGACTAATAAATAGTCGCCGTAGAAACCAATCGATGGCTATGTCCTTCGGTCTTTGTTTTCCAGATCCGTGTGTGGGTGTCTTGAAAACAAAGACCGAATGACATAAGACTCAAATATGAACAGCATATAAAAGGAGATCAATGTCAATCACTCACCAATAATCATTCATTCCATCTATCATCTTCCCCACTATTTCAATTACTTCAAGAACAAAAAAAAATACTTAGTCGTAGAAATAAATTGATGTCTTCGGTTTGTATGTTCCAGATCCGTGAATGGGTGTCTGTAAAACAAAGACATAAGACTCAATATGGGAAAACAGATATAAAATGAAATCAATGTGCACTCACTCAATCAATTAATCATTCATTCCAGCTATCAATCCTTCCACTAATTCATTCCTGTCAAGACAAAAATCTTAGTCGAGAATAAATTAATGTCTTATGGTTCGTCTTATGTTTCCAGATCCGTGTGTGTGTGCATGGAAAAAACTATACCTCATACATAAGACCACCAACAAAATCCTTAGTCGTAGAACAAAACGATGTCTTATGTCTTCGGTCTTTGGTTTTCCAGATCCGGTGTGGGGTTCTGGGAAAACAAGACCTAAGACATAAGACTAAAAAATACTTGTGTCGTGGAACAAAATCGATGTTCTGATTCTTCGGTTCTTTGTTTTCCAGATCCGTGTCGTGGGGGGGGGGGTGCTGGAAAACAAAGACCTAAGACATCAGACTCACAAAATACTTATCGTAGAACAAAAGTGATGTCTTATGTCTTCGTCTTTGTTTTGTCCAACTCCGTGTGTGGGGGTGTCTGGAAAACAAAGACCTAAGACATAAAACTCACCAACTACTTCGGTCGTAGAACAAATCGATGTCTTATGTCTCGGTCTTATCTTTTCCAGATCCTGTGGGGGGAGGGGGGGGGGGGGGGTTGTCTGCAAAACAAAGACCTAAGACATAGACTAAAAAATTACTATATCGTGGGGGAACAAAATCGATGTCTTATGTCCTTCGGTCTTGTTTTCCAATCCGTGTGTGGGTGTCCTGGAAAACAAAGACTAAGACATTAAGCAAAAATAGTCGTAAGAACCAACGATGTCTTATGTTCTTCGTCTTTGTTTTCCAGACCGTGTGTGGTGGGTGTCTGAAAACAAAGACCCGAAGACATAAGACTCCAAATCTGACAGATATAAAATGAGATTAATGTCAATCACTCAAACCAATTACTCATTCATTTCCATCTATCAATCATCACTCTTCCACTATTTGATTACTTCAAGATAAAAAAAATACTTAGTCTAGAAATAAATTGGATGTCTTCGGTTGTATGTTCCAGATATCCGTGGATGGGTGTCTGGAACACAAAGACCATAAGACTCAATAAATACAGATATAAAATGAATCAATGTCAATCAACTCCACCAATTAATCATTCATTCCATCTATCAATCTTCCACTATTTCATTACCTTCAAGACTGAAAAAATACTTAGTCGTAAAAATACATTAAATGTCTTCGTCTACGGTCTTTGTTCTCCAGATCCGTGTGTGGGTGTTGGAAACCAAAGACCTAAGACATAAGACTAAAAAATTACTTAGTCTTGGAACAAAATCGATGTCCTATATCTTCGGTCTTTGTTTCACAGATCCGTTGTGGTGGGTGTCTTAGAAACAAAGACCTAAGACATAAGACTCAAAAATAGTCTTAGGACAAAATCGATGTCTTATGTCTTCGGTCTTGTGTTCCAGATCCGTGTGTGGGGGTCTTGCAAACAAAACCTAAGACATAAGCACTAAAATAATGACAGATAAAAAGAGTACAATGTCATATAGAACAACTACTGAATTTTTTGTTAAAAAAAAAAAAAAAGAAGAAAAGCGAAAGTCACGTTCTTATCTTTTGATGATTTGTAGATAATTGTTCTATGCTCTTTTAATACACCATTTACTCTTTATTATAGTCATGTAAATGTTTACTTTTAATTTGATAAATTTTGTTGAATGTGTACATGTAAGTAGGGTAATGCCGAACAAAGCCATTGATTGAAGCCAATAAGTCCCATGGTAAAAACAAGGTTGGGGTCAAGATAATCATATCAATAAAAATGTAAGCAAAACTCTCACATACACATGTTTGTTTCTTTTCTGGTGAATTTTGTATTCTCGTTCCTTTCATACACCCCAACCCCCTGTTGTAGCATGATTTTAACACTTAGGTGACCGGGGGGGGGGGTCGTATGGGGACCCCCGAAAATTTGTTTTTCTTCGCGCTGACCGCTTTACGCGTGGGATTTTTTTGGCGCCGAATTTTTTTGTAATTGTCCTGGCGTTTAAAAATGTGCTGTCTTTTCATAATACCAAAATAATTAAAATCGGTCGGGGGGGGGGCCAAGCCGGTAATTGAGTAAATTAGTGGGGTCCCATGGACCCCCCTTGGGCACTAACGGAAGTCATTTAGAAATATTTTTAAAAAAAGAATAGGAAACCGAGAACCAAGCAATTTTTTTTCCCTGATATAAGTTCACACATACATGTTAACATTAAAAATCAAAGAACCCTATAGGTGGCTGAAAAAACAATTTCATCATTGACGTTGCCAAACCTTTAACACTCTATGGAAAATGACGTGTATTTTGCAACATCGTAAAAAATCAGGATTCCCAAAAACGGGGTGGGTTTTTGTGATTAAATATATGTAATTTAAGGGTCCGTTCTCGAATAATATCAACATAAAATAAGTTTTCAAATTTGTTTGATGTAAGCGCAAGGCTCATATGAATTTTCCGTCTTTTTGCCCAATTTTCGCGATGTTTTTTGAAAACAATGTTGTGCCCCTAATTTGGGGGCAGCCAAAATAACACATTTCATTTTTTATCAATGATATTGCTGATTTGGGCCGGGTGTCTTATGACCCTCCACAATGTGGTATAGATTTTTGTGCAAAAATTCTCTCTCTCGGGAAAGTGGTTTCTTGGGGGGGGGGGATGGGAACCCCCCCTTGGGCACCAACGGGATGAAACTCCCGGGTGGTCACTTAAGTGTTAATTGTGAAGGAACATTAGTCCTGTTAAACTATTAACCCATTTCTCTCGTCTCTGTAGAACGGCATGTCATCCAGAAATCATAACAGTTTTCTGACATATTCTTTTCACTAAAAGGTTGTTTTGTCAATTGTTCTCGCAGAATGTGCGAGAATTTCTATATGGGGGTCAGTTTCACATTTGGAATTAAGTCCAAAGGGCAGCTAACAACCATAGGGTGGGGTAACAACACGGTCTCCCCCTTTCGCAATATAGCGAAATCGCTGTTTCGGGATTTGTCAATGTTTTTTTGTTGCAATTTTGTATATTATTGTAAAAGAAATTATGCCCTGAAGGGGCCGGAAAATTGTCAATACACTCAACCAATCCACTCAATATCATTCCCATCAACATGAATCAATCAAAAAAATTTAAAAAAAAAATTTAAACAACAATATCAATCAATCATCCATCACCTTTGATTATTCGTTGAAAGATGTAGAAGGAGATCATGAGTTTATGTAACATGTGTTAATGCAATTCCAGCCAGTCAGCAAAGTAAAGGCAATAAATGAAAAACAGCTCAACTGTATGAAACCATCCTGCACGTGTATCAATGCAATGTTATTATCAATGTAATGTTTATGATTGTTTTTAAAAAGGGGGATTTTCCCGTAATCCACAACCTTGCCCCCGACCCGACTTACCTAAAAAAAATTGGAGAGTGTCAATATATATGAACCTTAGCCTTTGTAAATCACGTGACCTAATCCCACGTGCAAATTCGTTCGCCTCGTATTTACCGTCCATAATCGGAACAGAAATTAGAGCACAGTGACCTATGGGACCATGGAAACAATCAATTGCCTGATACCGAAAACCGCAAGATCGGGATCACCATCACATTTTGCGAATAAGCTTTCTTACAGAGATATCTAGTGAAGAGGTGTAAATAAAACAGAAGGTGCTGAAATCACGACATAACACCTTTAAAAAACATGGACTATTGTTTTCTTGACAATTTACTTTGGGGGGGAAACCGGGCCGCGCAACCAGAACCGTCGGAACACAATTTCGATGGGAAAAGAAGAACGGCCCAATTCGGTTTGTTGGGTTAGCAAGTTTAAATAATGTAATCCTATTTTGATATATTTTGGGAGTTGCTATATTAAATGAGGCTGGCCACCATCGTCTGGCAATGGTCCTTCTTTTAATAAAGCGCCCTCAAAGAGAATGACCTTCCTTTATTACTGATAGAGGTCAGTGATATTACGTCTTCGGTCTTACGTTTCCAGATGCTATATATGGTGTATGGAACCTATACCTAAGACCTAAGACACGGAATAAACAAAAAAGGCAGTGATTCAACCGAAACATGTTTCCGTCCCTCGTAGCGCTGCCTTAGTCCGAGCCTAGTTGTTGAGTCATTGTTGCGTAATAAGGAGACATGTAGCGTATTCTGTCACAATATAAAAACCTACTGATTTAAACACTCATGACAGGACGGATAACGCTGATGATGCATATCCGATTGATGCACCGCGCCTAGTGAAATAGAAAGGGTTAGCCACACTTTGGCGGGCGACCCACTGCAGGCCTGCTAAGTTTGAAGAATTCAGCAGCATTGACGGAATAAATTGTTGCTACCCTGGAAAGCACGCAAAATGGCGACTAGAAAAATTGGCACTGTCAGAGCCCCTGCCAGATATCGATCACCTTCAGCTTCCTTCTAAGTTATTTTTTAACCAAAGGCCCGGACCAAAGGTTTGAAATTTATGTTATTTTAATGATTAACCTGATTGATCGACGTTGAAGACAACCGATTATTTTACACACAAGTCATTTTTTTGTTAGTCTTTTATGTCTTCGGTCTTTGGTTTTCTAGACACCCACACACGGATCTGGAAAACAAAGACGAAGACATAAGACAATCGGATTTGGCTCTTACGACTAAGTATTTTGTGAGTCTATGTCTTCGGTCTTTGTTTTCCAGACCACCCCCACCCGATCTGGAACACAAAGACCGAAGACATAAGGGACATGAGAGTTTTTGTTCTAAGACTAAGACTTTTTGGTCTTATGGTCTTAGTCTTTGTTTTACAGACACCCACACACGGATCTGGAAAACAAAGAAACGAAGACATAAGACAGCGAGTGTGTTCTCCGACTAAGTAATTTTTTAGTCTTATGTCTTAGGTCTTGGTTTCCAGACAAACCACACACGGATGTGGAAAACAAAAGACCGCGAAGATTAGACATCGATTGTGTTCCACGACTAGTAATTTTTTAGCTTAGGTCTTAGGTCTTTGTTTTCCAGACACCCACACACGGATCGGAAAAACAAGACGAAGACATAAGCATCGATTTGGTTCTCGACTAAGTATTTGGTGCGTCTTATGTCTTCAGGTCTTTGTTTTCCAGACACCCCCACACGGATCTGGAACACAAAGACGAAGCCATAAGCATCGGTTGGTTATACATAAGAATTTTTTAGTCTTATGTCTAGGTCTTTGTTTCCGACACCCACACAGGATCTGGAAACAAAAGACCGAAGACATAAGACATCGATTTTGTTCTACGACTAAGTATTTTGTGAGTCTTATGTCTTAGGCTGTGTTTCAGACCCCCACACACGGATCTGGAAAAACAAGGACGAGACATAGGACATCGATTTTGTTCCACGAATAAGTAATTTTTAGTATGTTTAGGTTTTGTTCCAGACACCCCTGGGTGTCTGGAAACATAAGCCGAAGACAAAGACATCAATTTCATTCTAAGATAAGTATTTTTTAGTCTTAGGTCTTATTCTTGGTTTAGGGTCTTCGGTCTTAGGTCTTATGTTGCCAGACACCGTTCCCCGCTAATTAACGGTGCTTGTTCAGGTGTAGAAGTAACCATTGTCCGGCTACTCATAGTCCGGGACAAATGGTGGAACAATAGGGGAATCGATTCAGTTGACTCTTTACGCAAAAATTAAGTTCACGGATTTATCCGTTATCGTCTAGTCGGAAGCCCCCGGACTAGGG
>JAMKCH010053744.1:0-10019 GCA_023653785.1 Ophioderma brevispina
AGACACTTTTGTGATTTTCCCATAGAAGTATATGGTGATATACAAGGTTGCAATGTACAATGACCTCTGGGTCACTTATACCTTTGTGTTGGTAACTTTGATAGTCCAGAGGTTTAAGACCAACTGGAGCACAAATCGTGAACTTTGTGTTGATAGAGTATAACCTTTTGTACAGGCTTAATGCGGACCATAACCAATTCATTTCAACAACGGGACACCCAGCTGGATTTGCCTGTGGGGCGGTTGGCCATTTTTCAAAATGGCTGCCTTCCCATTTTCTTGTCTTGTACTCTGATTAATAAAAATGGTCTTTTTTACTATATCCTTGTTTGAATGTCAAGGTATCCAAATATGACATTAGTTTGATAAATACATCGTCAGGGATTGTTTTCCACATGGCGCCAAAAGTGCAATGAAATTGACAACTTTCCTATTCTGTTCATAAACCTGATATTAACTAGATTTTTTTGTGGGATACTAGTTTTAGGGCCGCAATAAATCAAATATGCATTACATTTTGAAATATCTCTGTCAGTCAGTTCCTTGTGTTTCAATATGGCCCAGCCTTTAATTAAATTCCATTACTTAAAGGGACCTAGTCAGTCTATGATTAAAATTTTGAGATAATTCAAATAACAAGAGTCCCCTTTCATTTTAAATTTAAACGACAAAAGACTACTCCTGAAAAAACTGTCATTTTCAAATAAGGTTTGACCCACGGTGAGTCAAACTAGGTTATTGATTGCACAAAACCGATGTGAAATAACAATTGTATGCGTGGTGTGCCATAATTGATAGGAAAGTGAACCATGCGAAACATGCAGGGCAAGTCGGTACATGTTGATTCTGGTGGATTTCACCGCGCTACAAACAGTTTGAAAATGGGCACCTTCTGCTATGTTCAACCCAACAGAAACCTAAATAATGCCGAAATAAAATTTCGCCTCTGCTTTGTGTCTTATACCTAATTATACCACATGTAATGCTTTGAGCACTCAATTGGTATACAGAGAGGTCAAATTTCACTCAGCTCCATTGCTCTTGCAGTGTTATTAATATGGGCAATTCCACCGTCATGGACGTTACATTTGCCCACCCTCTTGTATCCAAAAATGATTCAAACATACTTGAAAGCTAAGGAATTTAATTGTATTTCTGGTATTGTGTTAACATACTAATGTTTAACAGGAACATCAAACATCTAGAAAGCTCTAGTTCATTAACAAGGAAAATGAGCTTCAGAAGTCGGCGTCATGGGGGGAACGTTACGGAAAATGGAAAGCATTTTTTGGACACTCATTTTATAACCAAAACTCTCTGAAGTTGCAATCTCAAGTTTTGTTATTCCTGTTTAGTATTAACTATGGTAAAACTTATTTAATTTGAATTAAAATAAGGAAAGCACCTCTATAATATAGAAAATCTTCCAACTGTATGTCATGGACGTTACATTGTGGAAATGTCCATGGACGTTACATAATTTGAATTTAAACATTCGCCTCATTCAAAAGTTGATAACCCATAGGTGTGTGCTTATTGCATTGCTTATCAGTTTGTTGTGCCATAGAATCTATTTTTGAAGTTTACCGATGTTTGAATAGTGGTTTATTTAAAATAACATTTAGTCAACCTGGTTACGGAGGGCGCTTTTCTATTTTTTTCCACACACGCTTTGAAAAAAACCTACTCTACATATACCACATAAGATAAACCAAATATGTGACAGGCTCACTAATTGAGCATCTTATCTTTTAGTTGCCTGTAACCTCATTTGAATATTGCTTGAATGTGCCCATTGAAAAGCACAGGGGTCAATGCACTTTTCCCCTGTTACAAATGCAATGGGAGTATTTCCAAGAAATAAACTTTAGGCCTACTCACAACTAAAGGTGATAGAAGGGTGATTGTGGGGTTTTGAAACTTCTTGAGCAGGTAAAACTTATGATTATCTTTCCCGTTGTTCCCCTTTGGAAGGTAGGTATTTTTTAAAAAGTTGCGAAAAAAGCTTTTTGGTGTGGTAAAGCGCCCGCGTGCCCAATTTTGACCTAAAATGGTCATTTGTAAGAATTCTAATTACCAAAATAGTTGGAAAACTCAAGAAACAGATTCTGTGACATCAAAAAAAACATAATTTTAAACATTACCATAACAACTTCCCATAATTACCATTTACGGGGGTGTGTCAATGGTGTAAGTCATGACGTAACGTCCATGACGGTACCGTCCATGACGTTCATTAGAAATTTCTAACTTAGTATAATTATTTTTGTTTTTCACATGTTTAATTATCCTCCATATATGTACAGTACATGTATACGCGATATGATTAGCTTCATTGCAATGGTAGTGTATTTCAGAAAAATAGTATAAAACTTCAAGGACGTTACATACATTCGGTTGAACATCAGAAGTAAAATTTGAAACTCAATATCGCCCTCTATCATACCTGCATTTGATTACAAAGTGTAAGTTATCAAAAGATCCTAGCTTGGTATTAAGTTAAGAATGAAATACAGTTCCGTGGTCAATATTCATAGATTACAGGACTGCATATTTGACAGCACCAATTTTAGTAAAATTGCGAAATCTAAATTGCTTTCTGGTACATACTTTTTTCCAAAACCAGTAAAAAATAAGAAAAACACTGAACATTCAATATTAGAATGCAGATTTATACAGAAAAGGTATCTTTCTTCATTTCAAGGTGTGAATTGTTGCATAAAATGAATTTCAAATTTTAGGCTCAATGGACATTGGCCGTGGACTTGCCCATATCAAGCCTGTCTTCTTCACTGTCCTCTTCCATCCCTTGGTACATCTACAACTGATTTTGTACGCTGCACTTCACTTCACCAGTAGGTGGAAGAGTCCGTCATCTTCACTGTACATTGGACGTTTCGAAAGTCCATTAATTCTGCTCAATTTGTTGGCAATTCCGGTGGCTTTTGATATTGTTTAACCCCATACATGAACTCTACGTATCCTACTCGCAACATATGCAGGCAGATGCTTGGATAGTGGGAATGTTTCTATTTCTATGGCCTTTTCATGAGTGAATAAACCACTGTCTTTTACATTAATGCCTCATTATTACATTCTTCTAGTCGTTTTTCCCTTGGTGGGTCCCGTGGCAGAAAATCATCCTTCTCCCGCTATGCCTGTTATGAACGTTCATTAAAGGTGTCAAAGAGAGATAACGTATCCCTAAAAAATGTTGAAAAAAAATCTGATTTCTATTCACAAAAATAGCTAAAATCTATTGCCATCTGAAAGGATAATTACGCTGAGAATTATTTCTTTCTTTGGACAAAAATTGTGAAATTCATCCTTTGTTTTCTATTCTACGTTCTGTTTCCACTTTTAAGATCTTTCTGTGTACCCAAATCAAAGGAAGAGATCTACGGAGGGCCTAATCTAATGAACCACTCATATGGCAGAAAATCCGAATGCGTCGAAATCCTCTCTTGGCACTTTAAATGCCATATTACATGGTTTTTGGGGGGATATGAACTCTACCACTGAAATAGGGAGCTGGGAAAGACTGAAAAAAAAAACTTTTTTCCTAATGCTGATCACCAGTCTTAATCTTCTTAGTTATGTCTACAGATCATACTATACCTTTAATCACCCATTAGAATGTTTTTATTAGCAATTATTACAATGGATTCGTGTCATTATCAGTTGATTAACTTTCGATTGGAGGGATTGCTCCATTTTCCATAATTCCCGCCATCAGCAGGATTATGGATGGACTCGAACACGTGGGTCCTTCTTCCACTGTGTCTCCATGTTGGTACTTTTTGACTATCCTCCTTATGTCTATCATTGTAATGTTAATGTATTTTTTATATACAATTTCTGTTGGTTTTGACCATAGGAGGTATGCTATTTTAAAACAAATTAATACACTTTACAATATGCTAGTGTATAGATGTAGATTGTTGTAGAAGGTCGATCGCACAACACCTTTCGCCAATCCACCCTCCTGCATCTACAATTGTATTTGCAAAATTTCTTTCCAAAACTGTATTTACTGTTATGCATTACACCTCGTTTTGTTGAAACAGCCTTTGGTGCTCCATCACGGCGCCCTGAGCACTTCGGTGGAAAATGTCGCGTTCTTTATTAAGAATTTATAGTATGCTAAGTAGTATAAGGGCGTTGGAGAAAAAAAACAAATGCACACATTAATTACTTTTTTGTCCATAATAGGTTTAGTTATTTGGTTCCTGGAACCATAGTTATAGACAAAAAATCAATTTATTTTTATTTTGAACAAAGATATTTTTGAGTTGCAAATTGGCGGCCATGTTTGGAATGGAAATATTGTACCAAGAATATTATTACAAGTATATCAGATTTGAGTTCCTTGACCCCCGAAAACAGACTATACACAAAAAAACAATCAACGTTTCCTCATTATTTTGTGCAAAGTTTTAATAAACGCAATATTTTAGTGTCATTGGCCTGCCATAGTTGGAAAAACAAAGTGACTGCCACAAGATTTTTAAAAGTAGTGTCCCATATTTTATGATTCCCTTGCCCTGACTACAGGTATAACAGAAGATCAAGCTGGCTGCCTGTTATTATTATCGAGATATGAGGGATGAAAATTAAGATGGGCGGCCATTTTGAAAAATGACCATAGTGGCCGCCACAGGTCAAATCCAGCTGGGTCCCGTTTTGAAATAATTTAAGTTATAGCCTCTATTAAGTGTGTGCCAGTGTCCATTTTCTATCACAAAGTGCACGCTTTTTTTGACTAAATCCTCTAGACTATGAGTGTTGTATTTTGTTGTGAAAAAAATAAGACCACAAGTTATTTCTTTCAAGGAAAGTTGTTTAATGTAATATCTCAACATATCTGAAGTGAGGGGTGGTGTCGAATTCAACATTGGTTTTCAGGGGGGTCAGAAATTATCAAAAAAGTACAATAACCATTTTCAAGGGCTGTACCTCCTTATTACTTTTCTGCTAGATTTGTTCATAATTGTCTTGTTGAAAAAGTTTAACTCTGTAACTCTGATTGACCCAAAAAAGATGGACAGTACAAATGTGTTCTTACTTTGGAGTTAGGACCCCCCCAGATTTTGGCCCCGAAGACCAAAAAATCGGCATTTACGCCTCATTTACCATCTAAAAGTAAACACACTATGAACCTACTGATGCCAGATTTGACTTCTACCCAATATTATCCTAATAGTGATTTTCAACGTGATGGAGGGCTCCTTCTAATCTGTGACCCTCTCAAAATAGTCTTTCACATTGGGTGGCACTTTTGATGGGTGCCCCCCTAAATTTGCCAATTTCTCAAGGTGGAAAACGAAATGAACTATTATGAACGCTCAAATTTCATCAAGGATTTTCATATCTCATCATGTCTACCACCACACTTAAACGAAAAAATCCATGAGTGCTGCTGTGCACATCTCGAGTGTTTGACATGGAATGGGGCCAGGTGCGTGTTCCGATCTTGTTGGGACCCCCCTGATTTACCCGGAAGTAGTATCGATTTTGATATCAGATAAAGACCGTAATTTTTCTCATTGTTCGTCCTGAAATTTGATTCCCGCAAATCTTTCATTCCCAAATAATAAACAAAAAACTGGCCATTTTAGTTTTTAACCATCAATATGAGCGCAGTATTGAATAGGGCATTGCAACATCATTTGGCGTGCCTACCATCAAAACTGCAGGCTTGTTCCTATTACCTCCGGTACTTGAACTGGTTAAGGTGCAAGTACCAGTCTCTCTATCAAGCAGAGAAACACAATACACATAAATCAAACAAGCACCTTTATGTATGGTTGTCTCAAAAACCCTCGGGTTGGGCCCCCCCCACCAATTTGTTATTTTATTTTCAATGTGTGGGTGGTCATATTTCTCTGCCCAGTTGGGCAATATTGGATTTTCTGTTATATATCATGCAAATTGAATTACACCTTAAAGCTTAAACTAATCTCAAACATGTATTAGATTATGTATAAATATAGAATCACATGCTTGCCATGGTCACCTTTATATTAATATATTTACATGTTTAGCTCTCTCAATTGAATGGTGGGTTTTGCTTCTACTTTATCATCATCATTATGCAGGTATTTTTAGTGTGCTTCTTATCACTCGCCTACTTTAGGATGCATGTCGAGATGCATTAGTAAGTACTTAAACAATTTGTCTGTGTAGAGGTTGGGCTCTTCTCTGCATCTCTATTGCCCAAGGTGCTGTGTAATGCCTGTCAAAGGATGCCAAGCTGTTTTCTGTCTGGTGTAAAAGCTGTTTTCTGTCTGGTGTAAAGGGCTGATGGGTTATCCCCATTGATTTTCTATTGTGATAAATCCTTGAACATTGTAGAGCGAGAATAAGAGTGACGTCCATGAATGTGGTATGGTAGCGCTAGCATCTCACTTTAATGTCCCTATCTGTGTTTAGGACAATGAATGTGAGGAAGTCTCAACTGTCGCATTGTAGATGTAGAGGTCCTGACTTGGATTTGTTTGAAAGACGACTTTATCATTGAAAAAAAAAAGAGCTGCGATTAGTGGGTTAAAATTTCTGTGATGAGGCTTGGTTTGTATTGTCAAATATGTTAATTGTATCATTAGCATTAGATTTGTATGTGTATCCAATGGCACATGATTTGATTCAAGTGATTTACCTAGCCTCAACAAAATTGACAATGTCAAAAATAAATATCTCCAATGTGCCTGCCTTGACCTCATGTATCACATGGCAGTTTTCGACGTAAATCAAATTCATGACTGGGGGAAAAGTTGGCTGAAAAAAGTGGTGGGAATGATAAGTCTTACAAAAATTGCATCAATATATCCCTGGCAGGATAGCTCCCAGTAGAGAAAAAGTGTATCAATTGTTTAATCTTAACACTTTTGTTCTTAGCATATCCAACAAGTGATTGGTAATGGCTTGTTTGTGGGGGTTCTGTAAGAATTTATTCAGCTGAGTAAGATGATCCGGGCCGCGTGTATCCGTGCAGACGCTCCTAACATGGGCCCATCTGAAAATGATATTTGTTATGCTTACTTCAGTTCAGGTTTTACATGAGGCGTCTCTAAGTTCTTACCACAGTGTTCAACAAACAGTCCAGCTGAGACTTCATACTACCGTCACATTCTACTTCGGAGGACCTCACCCAATCTCTCATCATGATCCAGCCTATACTCTTATGCATATGGATTGGAGGAAAACAGAGGAAATTAATCTGAGGGACTCTATTAATATTACTACCAGCCAATTTGAAACAGCAATGTTTATAAAATACGGTTTATCCATGAGAACTTGTTGAATAACACAAGCTTGCATAACTGTAGCACAAAATTAAACTATGAACATGGGCGAAGATAAATGGAAGATTGATGGATTAGAGCATTGTTTTGTCTGTGAATGTTTAAACATTTGTTGTACATGAAGTCACTGACATTATACTGTATTGATGGTGTATTTTAGCAGTTTTAATTTTTCATGATTTTGCAGTTTGAGCAGTCTTGTGATTAAATTTGAAGTCCATCGGTACACTTAATCCTTCTTAGTCAAAGATAATTGCCCAGGATTCAAATTGAACTTTGAAGTTAGAGGTGGGTGACCCAATTAACAAACCACATCCCACACTTGACTCCCTCATAAGGAGATTTTGGATCAGAAGAAAGTCCATATCTTTACTCATTATCTCAGTGAAAATTGACCCAAGAAATGTCCCTTTGATGTTTTTGATCAAAAAACGGTCTCCAAATGTGATCGTCCACATTAAAGCATAAATGGAGGATGCACGGATTAGTAGAGCTTTATTATGCCTTTTAAACGTGTTAACATTTTGATAACATTAAGTCGTTGACATTCTAGTGTATTGTAGAACCTTTTAGCGGTATTAAATTTTCATGATTTTTGCAGGCCTGAGCAGTCTTGTGATTTAATTGCAAGTTCAAACAGCTACACGTCAAATCTGTCGGTCAAATATTTCAAAGGCTTTCAAATTGAAACTGAAGTTAACAAAAAGCCAACGAAAGAAAAACAGCAACAAAAATGTGTTATTATAACAGTATTTATTTCCACATTCCTTTATTTAGTTTGTAATAGTCAGGTAGATGTTTAGGCACACAGCCTGAAGGATGGAAATGAAGTACAGACTTTTTCTTTGATAGATGTTAGTTCATTAGGCCTAAGCCAATAATTTTTGAGGGTGGGCAAAATTGTTAGAGCCATTTTTAAAAATCCAGATGGCTGCCACCATGTCCCAAAATCACTAATATCCCTTAAGTATTCAGATGAGAAACAATTTCTCGGTACTCCGGTGTTTTAAGCCGAGAAAGTGTTGGTAACGTAATTTTATCATTACATTGCCACAAAACATCCCAATATGGCTGCTCAAAAGTTAAATATGCTCTCGGAATTCATTAATAAAATGATCTGTTAACACCGCCATTTATACCTATTTAAGCGCTACTTGAATACATGCTGAACACCTAAAATATGTTCTGCAAGGGTCAAAATCTGATTACAATTGATCACACTCTGCATAGTGTTACTTTAACAACTCTAGAATGCATTTCAACGCATCCGGGGGGACACGTCAAGGTGTTCTGCAATTTTGCAGTTTTAGAGGCTTACTTCCAGTGTCTATATGCATTCTATATACTTTACCACTTATGAGATAAATGTATTGATCACTAGAAACCTTATTTGGTATTTCTCTGTAATGGAATTTTCAATTCAGGATTGGCAGCCAATACAGCAGCCTTTAAATAAATAGTAATACACTACATAGTTAGTGTATTATATGTAGTAACATGCACTAATTATTATTATAAGGTGTAAAGTAAATTAGGTATTAGGATAAGTATTTGGGGACCATTTGACAGTATTATCTGAATTCGTTTCTTTACCTGCAAAAAAATGTTAAGATGGGGGCCAATGTGGCTGCCTTTTTTACCTTCTTTAAAACTAATAAATTACGCTAGATGTATTTATTTAGTTAAAACACCCAAAATGATTATTAAAGTTAAAATTAAAGTATGAGATGTCTGTTCTTTGAGCATTGAATAACTCGTATCGGGTATATTTGTTTTGACAACATACTTAAAATTAAAAAAGGAAGGCCAGAGATTATGACTATATGACAATTGTAGGTTTTAAAGATCTTAAAAGGCAGCCCAATTGGCTTCCATTGATGGTAGCTTGGTAACACCATTGAAAGGTCAGTTAGAGTTCCTAATGGTATAGAGCACAGAATTATGCCTCTATCACAAATACTTGATGGTTATGTCACTTGAAGTGATTCACCCCCCCCCCCCCAACAATACCCCCCCCCCCCCGGGCATATTGTCGCGGCCCGGTGGTACAGCATATCCGCAGTCTATCTGGGTTTTATTTCATATTCCTATAATCTGCCGGCTATGCTCACTATTTTGCTTTTTATATTGTCTTAAGGTTTTAAATTGTTAATATTTGCATTGTTAATTTGTCAGCTGCTATGCCATTATAACTTGGGGTCTTTTGAACCGGCCCGGCATTTAAGACGTGCACCACATGTCCCACGCACTGACCTTGACCTGCTGAACGCAGCTCTGATCCTTTTTTACTAGCACTTTTGTCTAAGCTAGCGTAATTTGTATTCTTTGTATAAACTATCGTCAGTTGATTAAGAAATTGTAATTTTAATTCTTTTTTTAGTGTTTTCTGTAATTTGTAGTTTTGGGATTATATCAGAGATTAATTAGACAGAGAGCACATCAGGGAGGGAAGCACATGAAAGTTAGGAGATCATGCCGAGTTCCAAACATTCAAAGGGATGATAGTCACTTACCATTCCCAAATCCCGGGCTAACATTGATTAATTTAATCCATATATTCCACCATCCCAGGACCCGACAGCACCGCAGATTGTCCAGACATTCTAAAAACCAAAAATGCGTTACCATCATGACATGGACACAGTCAACACGGAACTCCAGCAACATCCGTTGACATCCTAAACATAATGAAAATCTTCTCAACATCAGTCTATG